>OMNN01031264.1:4063-18131 GCA_900302755.1 Chromis chromis | reverse complement strand
AATAGGTAGGAGGGGAGGATGGATGCATGAGTCAGCAACAGGACTTTCACCCCGGAGGCTGGATTTGCATCTTATATGTGATCATTATTCTTAGACTTAAGTTCTGTTGTTTGATGAATTTTAAGCACCGAAACTACGTCTAGATTGAGGAAACTATTATGGTTTGGGTTAAAATACAACACTTTTACAACAGTTTTCTGGGTTCCTAGGTTGATGACTCCCAACCCATGTAATATATGATTGGTTGGCTGTAATGTTGCAACAGTGAAGCAGTAAAATAAAATATGTTTTGATAAGAAACTTATTTGTGATGCAATATAGCAACCACAATCTGGCAGAAAGTAGGTTTCTCTCCACACATAACTGAGAATGCAATTTAGCTGTATAGATATAAGTTTTTGAGAGGATAGGTGGAATTAAGTATGGCCATTACATTATCAGTGTTGAGGCCCAGTCAAAATAATGTATCTTGGCTAGTTTGTCATGTGTAAAATATGGTGGCTTTGAATGAATCAGGAGTTGACTGCTGAAAATTTTCTTAAACAACTTTGTATTTTAAGTTTCTGTTCTGCTAGTTCAGCAGCAGTTATTTCATAAACTGCCATTAGACAAGCCAGGAGAGGATCTGAATTGCTTTTATTCCTAATTATTATCATTATAGTTATATTATAATGGTGCTGACTCAAAGCTCTTTGGGGGCTGCCAAAAAAATTCCTCTGTGCAAGAAAAACTTGTTCCAAACCACCTGTCTACATCTCTTTTGTGCTACTTTCTTCTTTTGATTCAACATAACACACTTTGCTGTTATTTTCTGTGCTGTTTTGCAAAAAAAAAAGCAACAGAAGAGAAGAGCAGGAGTTATGGTTTTTCTGTTCGGTTCTTTCTGTTGTGGAGGAATTTAGTTTCGCAGGGAAGTATTTCATGTAAGGTCATGTACACAATATGATGTACACTGTGTACTTTCACGTTCAACAGCTAAAGGACATAATCAGCAACACATTTAGTGACACAAATGCAATCATAACTTTCTTGTTTGCGTTTCATTTCCTTGGTTTTATTTCCCGATTAAGAAAAACACTTTTTTATATGATTATTTCAAATTACAATTAATGTTGCATTTCAAAATCACAGTATGAGACCAATCTTTGAAAGGTTACAAAAAGCAATGAGCTCCGAAGCAATTTCTGTCCTTTACCGTTTGGCATTTTGCTATGAAAATAAAAAGCATCTTTGCAATGTATTGTCGTTAAAGGATGACATGCTCCTCCTATTGTTGTTTGCAATGGTTTAACTACTTTAGATAAGGACAGATAAGATGAAGTATTGATCTTTGAGGGAAAAAAAATAGGTCATTGCAGGAGCCAAGAATAGAGGATCACATTTGAGAAGACATAAAAAGAGCAAAAATGAACGGGAATGGAAAAGTAATAAAGGTTAATATAAAAGGATGGACGTTTTCCGGCCATAACAAGTGTCTGTCCGTGATGTTTACGAAGAAATCACAATGTCTACATCCTTTATTAAGGCAGGAGAAACAGCTGAGGATGCACAAGACGGTCAGCGTGTGCATGACCCAGTGATTAAAGCAGAATGAGATGTTTTTCTCAGAATGGCACATCCTCTAAAAAGCATATATGGAGGGGGGAAAGGTTGAGAGATTTAATAGATGACAATAGTATCCCGATAAGAAATGACAGTCTCGCCTGCTTATAAATATTAGACCCCCGAGTGCAGCTCTGTCAACCAGAACATCATTTTCCCTGCCTGAAGAGCGCCTGCATCGATCCCGCTCGCCATTGACGACGCATTCAAACAACACGGGGCAGCTTCACCACCCTGTCAATGGAGATTTGATGGGAGGTTAGGATGACTGATGCTGCCGTCTTGTCAAATTAGCATGACATGGATGTGATATTGATGAGCCCGCGTTGGTAGTTGTTCTAGCGGCTTTTAATAGGTTCTAATGGTTACGCAAACATTGAACTGTAAAGGAGTCGGTAAACGATTGGGGGAATTTGCTTTTCTTGCAATCAGCTAAATAAGGAGATCAATATAAGTCTCATATTTAACAAGGAGGTTTAACAATGCAGTCTGCAGCCAGTTTGCTTACCTAAGCATAAAGACCAGAAATCACTACTGAGTGAGCTTTAGATGTGCTAGGTGTCCCCCTCTGTGTCCAGTCCCAATGGTAATCCAAACCCCCTTTTAGATATGGACACCGTTCTGCTAATCTTACAGCAATTTTACATGTTGGCTTCATGTCTGAATGCGCACCTCAGTCACATTATTTGTAAAAGTCATGTTGGCCATCTCATTAGGTCGGACCATGCACAAGCAATGGTACTTTAAGTTGTGTGAAGTGACTTAGGGAAGGATTTTCAGCACCAATGTTCTAAGACATCACAGAAAATGCTTAGTACACAGTTTGTGTGCCAAAATCATAATACAGTCTTTTTCGCTCACTTTATTCCACAATTCCATATTTATTAGGCCATAATAATAAAACTTTACTGTTGTTGTTCCCCGCAAGACGTCAACAGGAGCTGACTATTGTTGCTTCCGGCTGTTTAGAACTGTTCTCTTTGAGTTTAATGCCTTCAGCATCAGACAGCATTAGGATCCAAAGAGAAAGAGTTGCGCGCATTTGCACATTAAACAACAGTGCCGCTAACTTAATTAAATTCTTATAAATTATTGCAGAGAGAGCATGGTGAGCAGATTGGCCCAGGCCTGGATAGACGTGAGGAACATTAACAGAAAAGTGATCTATGTCTGAATGACTAAAATACGTTATTTTAATGGACTGATGAAGCCGGCAATGTTAGATATCCCATGTCTGAAAGGGTTTTAAGCTAACCAGCAACCAATTGCCAACTGATACTGGATTTTTGGGGCAGATACTGACTTTAGTGTAACTCTAATAGAGAATATCGGCCATCTGAATGTTAAAAATGATGGGGTCCCTGGTTATTGACCCTCCATTATTTGGGGCAGTGGTGGCCTAGTGGTTTGTGAAGCAAACTTGTAACCGGTGGGTCGCCGGTTCAAGCCCCCGGACTGGCAAGACGTTGTGGTGGGAAAGTGAGAGCAACAGCTTGTCCCAGTCACCACCACTGTGGGCCCTTGAGCAAGACCCTTAACCCCTGACTGCTCCCCAGGCGCTGCACCGTGGCAGCCCACTGCTCCAAGTATGTATAGTTAAGGTTAACTTTGAATAGGATGGGTCAATGCAGAGAAGGAGTTTCCCCAAGGGGATCAAATAAATGGTAGATTATTTATTATTATTATTAATACATAGAGTGGTTATTAACACTGTTGCATGTAATCACAGTCGTGCTAGTCCTGAAAGTTAGCCGATGTAGCATGTACAGTTATTCTTTGCTGACAGATACTGAGCTCCTGGCCTGTGTTGGCATTTAAAAAAACCTAGCTTAGCATTAGCATGAGCCTCGGGTAGCTACCGTACAACTGCCAGACACCTTTTTACAACTTTCTGTGGTTCATCTACACAACTAGCACAGCTAGCAGTTTGAAAGCAGGGAGTTGCGTTTGTTTTATGGGTGGTCAGCAAACTACCTGTAACTCCATTTCACTACACAGTAAGTGGCTCCACCTGGTGGTATAATCAGGAACCACAGCAAATCTGCAATACATTTTCCATGTTCCATGTCTCCTGCCTGCCTGGATAAAAACAAACTTGTTAGCATTTTACTATGGAGACACTTTTAGACTCAGCACCACTGTCTGCTCAGCTATGGCACTGCAACATGTACTGCAGGACAGTGCTGTATTAGAGCGCACTCTGCTGGACAAACCATGTAATTACCACAAGCATCTTTGTCTGCATTATGTTGTAGAAGAAAAAACAAATATGGCAATAAGTATATATCTGTGATAGACTAAAATATATACCGGTTGGACCCTACTTAAATATTTTAATTATCTTTCTTATCAAAATTTAGAAAAACATTCCCAAAATGTTGAACTATTCCTTTAAATGACGTATTTGCTTGAAACAGTGCCTTTTTAAAAGTCTAAAACCAGGATTCATTTAAAGAATTTACTCGTATTGTCACAAGAAAATCCATAATACTGATGTGATTGTGAGATGTTAATGTTCTTCCCAAATGTCACTTGAGCTGAGAAACTGGGATAAAACTGCCAGCGAAGACATTCCCGGCGCCACGCGACTTTTCCAGCCTCTTAACTTTGCCATCTCGCATTTATACTCTGTGAACTTTAGAAAACCTTGGCGTTTCTAAGTTCAAACTTTCCAGTTGACTTGCAGATTAAATAACAAGGAAACCACAACCCCAATTGGGGATAAACACAGTTGAGTCCTCCAGAAGTACTGCTCGTCCTCTTGGGAGATTGAAACTCTGCAGCGGTGGATGCTCCTGAGCCGGTGACACCGCACATCTCTTTTCAGTCGTCGTAACAAGAAGAAGCAGCTACCTGCCATTTTAATTGCATTTCTCACTTTTGACTAATTACAGAAGACACAGTGGCCCTCTGGGCAGCCAGCCAGCTGGAGCAGAAGGACACTGTATGTCAAATTTATTCCCTGGCAACAAAAACCGTGGCAGTAACAGAGAAAACTACCCCTCCCATGCAAAATGTGTTAATTTTATCTCTTGAGTTTATTGTGATTTGATTTTCAGATGTGTCCTTTGGTACACATTTACAAAGTCTGACAGGAACTTGGAAACATTATTTTGGGGATAAAACTTTTTGCTAATTAGAGATAAAACATCAGTGTTGTCATTTAATCTTCCAATTCGTTGTTATAGTTTCATTAAAATAAAAATAAAAAAACTGAAATAAGGCAGTAAGTAAATTAATGCGTAAATAAACGGGAGAAAGTAATTAAAATGCGTCAGAGAGATGTTAATTCAACATGTGACCCTGTTTTTGTTTTTGTTTGTACAGTGACTTACTTACATTGTGCAGTATGTTTGGTGTTGGTTTTGGATAAAGCATTAAAAAAAAATTAGCATAGCCTTGAAGCAGAACTGTTTGCCAAATGAAGCAGTCAATAACTTGGGTGATGTTTTAATTTAAGTCGCATCATAACCGACACAGTTAAGAAGTGAAGTTAGTTAGGTTTTTCTCTTGATCTTCTTTGAGAGAGCGTGGAAAAAGTTTCATTACTGTGGTCAGCAGTCAATAATCAACAAAATGATTCAATTTAGTAGAGCCATTATCTTTCATACCGACTTAGCCCAAGGACAGACCTTTTTTTTTTCTATTAAAGGGAATTTCAAGTCCCCGAGCCATGGCGTTAAAAAAAAAATGGCCATCTGAATCAATGTTTTCTGACATCTGTGTCCATCGAGTACTTCATGCCGCCTCTATGTATTAATGGAGTTTGTTTGCCTCACAGCACTTTTCATTTTCCAGCTGTGATTGTCACACACTGGTGTTACTGGCTGTTTGCAATGTGCTGATAGGACAGATCTCAGACAGATATCCTCCAGCTGCACGCCTCAGAGACCGATACTCAACAGCGGCTAGGAAAAGGGCTCACCCCTGCCACCTCATAAACGCTGGCCTTGCAAAGGCATCATGGGTGGAATAATCTCCCCCGCTGAAAATGCTGCCCAGATGTGCCAGACCTCCTCATTCTCAGGGCAAACGCATACATTGGTAGCAAAGTGGACGCAGCTCTTTAGGGTTTAATTACATTCTCCTCTGTTCTGGGCTATCTATAGACCAATTATGTTTCCATACAAAACACGATTATTGCATTACTGTGTGCAGATTGCTGTCCTCGGAGATGATACAGCAGCTTACAGTAAATTAATTGGATGGACGGACCGCAGAGGCGTGATGTGTCTAATGTCTGTAAAACACTCTGTATTCTTTTTTGTTGTTTTGATAATTAATCTTCCAGGATTTATCTTGCCAGTTATTTTTAGGCACCTCATTATTCTGCGAACCCAAGGTCGCACTAACGAACCAATAAGTGACTCACCGATAGCCAGTCCCTTCACTTAACAGCCAACTTATCATGAGTTCCAATTTCCTAATTATGGTTACCATTAGTATTCTGCAGCCAGGCTTTAATCTGGTGGGCGGCGTTGGACTCTATTGAGTAAGCAGCATCTTCTGGCCTCCGGTGATGTTTGCGGTGTGGCAGGTTTTTGAGAAGCAGAACACCTGTTTAACTACTTTGAAAAAAAGAGAAATCAATAAATACAGCATAGTAATGTTAGGAGAAGTGTGCTTTTCCACTTTTTTTTTGCTGAGGCTTAGACAAAGCCGAAACATTACCTTAAACACATTCTGATTGTGAACAGAGGAACTGCTTACTGCAGCAGTGTTGCTCTGGAATGAGAGTGCAGGTGAATTCACTTTGATCTGAGTGTCTCAGAGTGCAGATTGGCAGCACTTTCATAATTAATGTAGAGCTCAGCGCACCTTAAATTAAGTGTTAAGTGCACAAACACATGCAGACATACTGTTTCCAAAGAAAGCCAGCTCTTTGAATTAATATCTTGTGTTGCATCTCTTAATAACCTTCCGCAATATGTTCAGTATGCAAGCTTTGTGTTTGAATTATGAGTTACATATTGAGTCGTCCTTGTCCAGAGTGTCTAAGATGAGCGAGCTCACTTTCTTGCTTAAGGATACTTCATCATGACTCACTGATGTAGATGGACGCTTTGCTCATTGCGGTGATTCATGACAAAGTGCTGTCTAGAAATGTTTTCTGAGCAGCGTTGATCAGAAGACAGCCATCCAAAAAAAAAACAAAAAAAAACTCCAAAGAACAGTTTCCCGCGTTGTTTATGTGAGCGTCAATTAAATCGTTTCCCATTTTCCCCCCTTTCTAAACGGATAAAGCTGTTTACTTAATTAGAGCTGTTAGGTAGGATATTAGGCTTTCTGCTGTTCAAAGAGTTGAAGTGGCAGCAGGGACAGCAGGGCATGTTGTCACACGGCTAAGTTGTCACATTGCTCACAACTCAAAAAGCATAGGTCACAGTAAATATGTGCCACTTCCTTTTTCTGAGGTCAGGCTGCTGTTTGCACACAGACAAGGTCATTTTAATCTGATGTGAGAACTGTTTTGTTTTTCACTTTCAAATTTAAGGGGAAAAATCCATTGTAGGGTGTGTTGGATAGTTGGTATACACATGAAACCTTGTGTTTTCTAGTAGTTCTAAATAGGGATGCAATTTTTTTTTACATAGTACTGTTTATAATCAGTATTGGATTAATCATTGAAATGAATGAAATATAGTGTAATATTTTTAAACGCAGCAAACAAACTGCAGTCTTCCGCAGTAAATAAGCTGCAACGTTAGTAATCTCTTCACAGCGGTTTGGTATCAAAATAATCCTCAAAACTGATCTACATGATGGGATGATTAGTTCATTGTTCAGTTAATCCAGCTGCTGGAAACAGCTGCTCAGCTGAACCAGATGTCCACAAATACTGTCGCAGCAACTTTATAAGGGCAGGAGATCTGTCAGTATTTACAACTACCTATAAAATGAATTTATACTCAGAGTGCTGCCGATACACTTCATCACTTTAGTTTCAATGCTGTTGCAGGTAATCAGAGTCCTGCTGCTCCTGAAAGTTAGCAAAGTTAGCAGCTGCATCTACTCTCTGCTGACAGGCCTGTGTTAGCTTTTAAAGAACCTAGCTTAGCATTAGCATGAGCCTCAGGTAGATACTGCAAGACCATTTTTGCAACTTTCTTTTAGACAGCAGGGAGGTGCATTTGGTTTATGCAATTCTTCCGGGCGGTCAGCAAACACACCTGTAACTCCATCTCACTAAACGGTAAGAGGCTCCACCTGGTGGTGCGACCTGGCACTACAGCAAATCTACAATACATTGTATGTCTTGCATGACCCTGATCTTCTTCCTTCATGGATAAAAAGATTTTTAGCAGTTAAATTATTAACAGCAATTAAGTGCGTGTAAACATGCTGCGTCACACAGTGCCAATACTATTTTACAAATGCAGTGAGAGCAAAGTTAGAACTGTGAGGAGGCAGCAGAAATAACACAGCAGTAAGCTATTCTGGTCACCCACAGGTTGATTACAAGAAAGTATCGGATGCGATATCTGATTGAATGGATACATTTCAGCTTTAATCAGTGCAACAGCCTTCCCCAATGTACTTTCTTGGGGTTTTATTTATAAAGCTATTTTACAAAAGCTCCAGCCTTATCTCTCAGCTCTGCTCACTTGGAATGGTGTTAGCCATTGTACTCCCTCACAGACACTACTCACATTGCAGGTGCCAGAGTTAGGTAGATCTCTATTTGTTAGCATGCCCAGCATGTTTGGAATATGCTTCAACAAACCTGTAAGCTGATCTCTTTAATACTGATGAGACAATTAAATTAATGTTCTAAAGCGTTTCTCTGAAAGGATTCCTGCTAAAAGAAGTTGTCATACTTTGTACTTAACAGCATTTCCAGGGAATAGAAATCCAATGAGTGCATAGGCTTAGATATGTATAATTTATGTTTTAATCTTTCTGCAGAACAATGGATTGCCATCTTTTGTGACTGTCAAATTAGGAAAGTGTTACAGCCTTTCAGGGTCATCTCCTTCCCACACAAGGTGTAGATCTGAAACGCAGCGCTTAAATTTTTTTGCCAGACCAGACACAGATGTAGTAAAAAATAATGATTTGACTCAGAATTTCTGTCTCTGTTAAAGCGGGGCCCGAGGATAGCGAGGTCTCTTATGATTTGACGGACAAGGACCAGGTTCTTTAAATTAAAAGAAATTCACTCCACGATTGTGTAGAGGGCTGTAAGCTCTGTCAGAATGCTTCTGAGTGCTCATCAGAACCGTGGCCGAGTTCATCCAGTGTGATTGATCCGGCGTGGACACTGACAGACGGCCGCTGCTGCCTTTTGTGCCGCCGGCAGGCTGCTGCTTTCACATCAGCAGCACATCAACAAGGACTCACAAAAATCGTAATCCCTTTTCAGACAAGGAGTATATAGCATTGCTGGCTTCATCAATCTGTTAACATGATCATTTTTACGTTGATGTTACTCACGGCTTCATTGAGACATACAAGGGTACTTCAAAAAGGTCTTGACCTTACCTAGGAACAAGGAACATAACTTTACATAGCTGCAGAATATAAAGCCTTAAATCACTGCCAAGCAAAAACTCAAATGTTTGCCGACATTCAGTTAGGTGAGATGGAAACCAAAACAAATGGACAAGCTAGAGCTGTGATCTGCATAAAACCGAATGACCCCCAAGGAAATCCACCAAAACATCGTCAATACACTTGGTGAGGACCCCCTTTGCTATTTAACCAGGTTGCTGATTTCAAGGCGGTTAGGGAAAGCAACGAAGAAGACCCACAGTCAAGACGCCCAAAATTAAGCAATGCACAGACGATCTACTGGAGGCCATTCACCTCATTGTTATGAATGATAGACGTGTTTGTGCAGCACATAGCGAAAACTATGGACATTAGTGTCAAGGTCTGGCTTCTTTCTTGTCCATTTTTTGGTTTCCGTCTCTTTCAAAGGGCATCACCTGCAAGAAAATGACCACAAACATTTGAGTTTTTGTGGACTCTGATTTAAGGCTTTATAGTATACATTTATGCCTCAAAATTGGAGTTACAACCCTTGTTTCCTTGTAAGGTTGAGAACTTTTTGAAGCACCCATGACAGTGATGGAAAGAAACAAAGTACAAGTATAATTGGACAGTACATCAAGGTTCAAGACTGACTTGATAAGACAGACTTTGCAAACTGTCAAAATACCTGTGGATCAATATTTGGAGACAAGTTTACCGCTTGACAACCACCTCTGTACTGTCAGTTTTACTGTTGAATGCAATAACACTGCCACAAAGACAATGGAATGACAAATCTGTGTCCAACATAGTACAATTGTTGTTGCATCATTTGCACAAAAGCAACCAAGGTGCTCGTTCAGACATAAAGCTGCCATGTTCAGTTGCTGAAACAGGCATTAGAGTCTTGTTTGAGACTCTCTCTGCTTGTAGAACTATGGTTAACACATAAATGCATTTTCTAAAGAAGGTTTTTTTGGGGAAAAAAACTAATGATGAATTTATAAATGCAATAAACAAAACAAGTGTTCATTATATTCAGTTTATTTGTGTTTTAGTAAAGACTGCACCAGAGTTGTGTTAAATGTCTTACAGGCTATTAACAGAGAACGTTTCTGCAAGCTATGTAAAAAAGGATAATGGTACTTTTGAAATTACAATAGCTTATACAACAATTTTATGAGTGGCCTAGCATGAAATTAGATCCTACTCAAGCCCTAAAAACTGCATTATTGAATTTCATCTGTGCAATGATGTTTCTCACAAGGCCCTGATGCCAATGAACGGCCAGATGTGATAGGAATGTAACTGATACGGTATGAGACTGCAGACAGAGATTAACAAATTTAATCTAGATAATCGAATAATGTAAAATAAAGCCAGCGCCGTTGAGCTATATGCCTCGATGCAGATTGTTGCTGGCCAGAGCCCCGATTTCAATGTTGTTCTCACCTTTAACGCTGCTCCTCTGCCAGTACCTCGCTCTCTGACGCTTTCTATCCTGTTTATTTTTAATCAGTATGCCGGGTCATGCACCTTCTCCCCTTCTCCACCATCTGCCATAACATCCCAGTTTCAAACTGGATGAGCAGAGCGGTCGTATTTGTCCTCGCCATTGGTCACTTTACTGTTGCGAGGTGGGAGGGGTGAGTAGCTGAGTGGAGGTGGCGGCGGCGGAGGGTTTAATGGGTGCAGACTGATGCATGATGAGTGTCCATATTATGCTAATGAACTGCAACAGCCTCTTTCATATGTTCCGCAGAATGAATTGTGGTTAGTGCTAATGGCTAAATTTTGCATAGGCTAATGGAGAAATCCACAACTGTTATCCCACTGCAGCAAACCAACACTATGGATCAGGCTCTAAGTTCATAAGAAGGGTTTATAATGCTGATGCAGGGTTTTTATTTTCTTGGGAACTGCAAGCCTCATGATAATATATTTAATGGTTCAATGCACTCATTAGCATTTTATCATAGGTAATCATTTTCAAAATTGACAGAATTTATGTAAATGAGGTGGCACCACCTCATAGCAGCGGGGTTAGGTTTGGATTTTGTTCATTCTGACCCCTTGTTCCGCTAATCAATTGAAGCTGTCATCGAATCAATCAGATATTTTTGAATGTTGTCCAACAGCTAAGACTGTCACCAAGACCAATAAATTCAGATTTTAAGCAGATTAAGCCGACAAACCCTCAAAATCAATGTTTCCAGTCAGAATTTTTACCCGTTCATGCTTTGTCATCGTGGACCACCGCTCCTCTCTAACAACTTTACTGCATTGCACACAATGGGATTCGGTTTAGATTTGGTTTTATCTGTTACTCTCATAAACGCATTACATGTGTCGTTGAATTGTAACTCAACACCAATCTCGTTTGTGTCTCCCTCCGCTGGTTTAACTTGTCAGTTTGCTGCACAGATGTGTAAGCGTACTCCAGCGTGTGGTCAATAAACCATCACTCGAGAGATAAAACAGAGTGGGAACTTGCAGCAAGAGAGGGCAATGAAACCACTTGTTTTTGCCCTGATATTGAGTCACTCATATAGGGTGAAACTTAATGGAATTCCTACATGAGCAAAGCCATTTTTGAACATTTTCCAACATGCATTTCCGCACATATTGTAAGTTGCAGCGATTTTATTGGTTTGATCTTCCTCTGTGGTTATATTTTAGATCCAGTGCTTGTAACTTGTTGCTAAACCGCTTCTCTTTCCACCTTTCTTCTCCTTGTCTATCTACATTTGCACATTTCTTTCTTTCATCTCTTCCATCCACCATCTGCCAGCCTCACCTCTACATCAAGACTTCCAAATGACTCCGTACCAATGAATGGAATCTATATTGCTATGCTGCTGGTATGTGCGCTTCATTAGACGGTGCTGTCTGGAGCTTAACAAGTGCAGCCGCAACAGAGGCTGCCAAGTCTCATGGGTGCAGCAGAAGAATTGAAAGGTTTGGAGCTGGTGGAAATGCACATTATATGCTTGTGGCACGCGCGAGTGAAACGGGAGCTCTCGGGTTCCAGATCAGACGTGGCTCTGATAACAGCAGGAGGGAGATGTTTTAAAGAAGATGACATTAGATGAGTGTCGGGTGGTTATCAGGGAATAGGAGAGGAAAAACGACGAACTAAGTACCTGCTCTGCAACACTTTTTGTAATTATCCTGAATACGTACTTCACTGTTCTAACAGTAGAGCAGCTTTGGAAGGAGCAGGAATAAATATTAATGTCTATCTAGGAAATCCTGAGTCTTAACAGCCACAAAAGAAGAGCATTTCCAATATTTCCACTGTCAGCAAGTTTTAAGTACTTTCATGAAAATGTTAAAAGTGTGCACTCATGTATACAAATGTTCCCTTAAGTGCCGTCAAATAACCAGTTAAGCAGTTTTTAGAATCAATTTATTGGTCATTCGGGTAATAGCTGAGACCTCATTAGTTACAGAAATCCATATCTTGGTTGAAAAATTACAATAGTTGTTCTAAAATTGTTCACATCCAGACGTAAGTAAATTTTCTCGACATTTATTCCCACATTTGGGAGCACGGACCAACCGCTTAAAGCCCTGAGATGGCTACTCTCTGTGTTATCATTAGACTCGCTTGGTTTAAGGGGAATGTAATCTCTCTTTCCATCTTTCACTCCCTTCTTCTCCCTCTTGCTTTGGCTAGTTTTCCCCTGTCTACAGTATATTAAGCATCATATGAATACGTGCATGAATCATGGACGTGATGGCTCAGTGAATGGAGCTAATAACATGCTGCCAAAGGAGGGTTTTTTCCCCCCCATGTTTTCCTTGTGCGCATGATTATGCGCTGAAATGTATGGTCGATAAAGACTCAAGGTTGACCGGCTCACGTGAAATATCACTGCCAGATGATTCGACGAAATAACATTTGGTGCATCTTGACAACAAAAGTCAAGACGTTTCATTTTGGCACCTTAATGCCCTGTGAAAGTACTACATCTGCTGCCTTCTATTAGGTTTCATATTTGTCACGGGTTTTGCCAGCGTTTCACCCGTTGCTCTCACGCTCCGAACAGAATGTCTTTCCAATTGACATTCAGCACCATTGCAGCGCATAACTCCTATCCTGAATGTTAAACAGATATGACATGGAGCTTTTATTGTAAATAATTTGGCTCAAGCTTTGGGGTCAGCCAACCGAAGAGCATCTACTTTCTCTTCATATCAAGGCCTTCTGTTCCTCCAGCTGCCGAGCTGCCTGTATTCGAGACAGGTGACATCGTAGCTCTGTGAAACACCTTCATTCTTGATGCAATTACCCCCCCACCCCCCGGCTCGGTAACTTAACCTACAATGCGGAGGGGAGGCGTCTCAGTGCTTCCAGGAATACTCACTGTCTGCTGGAATGCTATGGCATTGAATGATTATACGGATGGGATGGACTGACCTACCGTAATGTGGTTGTCTTTGAAAAGTGCACCGTCGACTGGGGCTCCAATGTGATAAATCAATGTGTTAAACAGTCTGCTGTGTTTTCGTGGAAAGGGCTTTATTGGAGGATGGAAAGTGTGCCACCGAAGCAGCTGCAAGTGGCTCCTCAAAACAAACATTCATATACAGTTAAGCTCAGAATTATTCATACCCCTGCCAAAATTTAGATTTCTAGTATTAAAGTGAGGTTTAGTATGGCTGGAAAAGACATAAACTTCTGAGAAACAGTGGTAAGAAGTGGTAGAGATGAGAATGATAAATCTGAACTATTTGGATGTTTCTTGCCATGTCCAAAGGGTCATTCCATGCCAATTCAGCCAGATATCAGAACTTTTCCCATTTGAGGTAATGGATTTTCTTGAAACATGGCAAAAACGTCTACCTAAACCATGGAATCTTCCAAGATCCTACAGCTCTACTCAAAATACTTTTTCAGTTATGAATTTTTGAAAATAGGCACTCGGTGTTAAAATGGATAACTTCAGCCTCACAGTTGCTTAGTTTTCACAGGATTTGGCAGATTTTT
>OMNN01031262.1:42448-90622 GCA_900302755.1 Chromis chromis | reverse complement strand
CTAATATTGTGTTGGTCCCCCTTATGTGGTCAAAAATGCTCTAAAACCATTGGGCATGGACAAGAGGACCTCTCAGGGTGTCCTATGGGGTCTGGCACCAGGACGTTGGCAGTGGATCCTTTGGATACTCTGGCTTGTGCAGTGGGACTTCTGTCAATCAAACTTGTTCCACTGCATCCTGTTGATGCTTGATCAGAATGGGGTCTCAGAAGTTTGGAGATCAAATCAACATCTTGGGCCATTGTCATGTTCCTCAAGATGTTCCTGATTGTTTGATGTTTTTGCCATGTGGTGGGGTGCATTTTCCTGCGGGGGTAGGCCAGTGACATTTGGGATTGCCATTTGCATGAGGGAGTGTGCTTTTCTGGGACATTGTTTATTTGGGTGTCTAAGTCTCATCAACACGGATGGCAAAACCCAGGGTTTTCCAGCAGAACACCACATAGTACCAATATGATCAATGTTATTCACTGCACCTGTCAGTGGTCATAATGTTGTGACTGATCAGTGTATATAGTACTGGATTATTGGTAATGAGGCTACAACAAGCTATTTTCTTTACTTCTTTATGTACTGTCGTGTTGTTTAGTCCACAGCAGTGCATCATGTTTTCTAAGCTTATCACAGAGTTCGTATGTCTTTACCCACTGTAAAAAGCACAAGATGTCCTTCTGAAATGTAATGAAGTAAAAGTGAAAATATAAAGAAGCATAAAGTAGAAAGTACATTTCCTCCTGAAATATAATAAAGGAATACAGTAGTATAAAATGGAAGAGTGAAGTACAAGTACCTCAAAGTTTAACTTAAGTAAGGTAATTGAGGAAACCACTAACCACTCAAACAAAATCAACTACACGTCCCCCTGTGCACTTTGTTTTTCTTATTGTTTTCCACCACATACAGTAAACACACATATGTACTGATTCAATACAGTACGTCTGGTTTGCCTTTTCTTCCCCTTTGAACAAGAGTAGAACATGATTCACAAATGTTTCAAGTGGGTCATGGTCTGACTTTATTCAAGAGCTACAATAACCACACAAAGATCCGGCTGCTTTTTTTAAAGGAAACTGCAGAGTGCTGGTATAAACGAAAGCCATTGTCATCAAGAACTACTTTTTGCAAACATGGAACATGTTTCTACATGAAGGTACACATCTGTTCTATGACAATAATAAAAAGTATTTTTTTCTTGGTACTAATTAGCATGTGAGAGCAAAACATACCATGCCAGGCCAACACCCATCAACCTGCATTGTGCATGTTAGTATATTCTGATCCAGTTATCAACATGCCACAATAGAAACAGCAAACTTAGAGGAGATAACTCTGCATGGTCTCCCACTGTGGTCCAGCCATTACTCTTTCTGTAACTGTTTTCTGCCTTCAATATGAAATTTGAAATGTTTTTAATTAAGCTACAAGCTACGTTAGGTTGAGTTGCACTTGTGGATTACACAGGAATCACAAAACCAAAATTATTCAGACTACAATAGTGCTTTAAATTGATAAATCAGTCATTGTTTGTCTTCAGTTGATTTGTTGTTTATGGAGTTAAATTTACGGCAGCATCTAGATGCATTGTGTGTTGTAATTTGTGTTTACGTCAAAGAAAACATGAACGAGTTGGAACCGAACCTGCATATGTTCCACTTCTATCACATGCGGCAGTGACTCATAGAATCAAGAGGCGGAAAAGCACTTTGACATAACCATTAACAGGTTTGCCAGCTGTTTGTCGAGTCATTTCATATCATTAAACACAATAATTTTACCAAAACTATTCATTAACGATCGATATAATACACCCAGAGAGACAGGATACCTAAAGAGTTATTGCAAGAGAAGAGAAATGATTATCCATGTGGTTTGTTTTTTTTTACTGTTCGACGTTAAACTGAACCAGATGCAGCGATCTGGGTTGTTTGTGTGAGTATTGTTGTATGTTCATATAAACTCCGTGGGGAGTCATTGCTTTCTTCCATGTGAGGGCCTGTCAGAGCTCTGTGGAGGCTTGACATCAAAAATTAAGGTGCTCGTCCCGTCAGTGGCACAAATAATAAAAGAAGGCTTCTCAGTGTGAGTGACGCGTCTCTTCCTCACACCCCATGTGGTGGTGATTCGTTCAGCTTACTCATGTTTCTCCTCCTAACAAATTAATATTTATTATAGTCACTCAAGCATTCAGCTCGGGGGACTTATGACACCCACAGAGTGTGCGGCGCTCTCGCATAAAGGAGCTCTCTAAGAGCGTTCTATTTTCGGTGACCATTATCTTCGCAGCTCCGTCTGCATGAGACAGAGGGGAGTCACAGAGGACTCCGTCGGTGACACGGCTGCAGATATCAATAAACAATACGGCCTCTGTCTGTCGTATCTCTGAGCAGGCTGTGTCCTACACTGAGCCCGACATGTCAAATGCAGTGACGTGTAAAAAAATATCTCCTGTGTGAAATGTGCTGCAGCTACACAGTCATTAATCAAACATATTTTACGGTGCCAAACATGTCTTAATAATTATGCAGGATTGGGACTGGCAGAGGACTGGTGCATCAGTTTGGCTGATCGCTCACTGACTTTAGTGAACAAATTAGCAGTGAGTGTTTTCAATCCTGTCATTACTGCTTTTATCTAAAATATGCAAAATAAATCTACTTTCACATACAAGTTGCTCAAATATTATTCATTAATAATTAAGGCTGCAATTAACTTGATAAATCATTTGGTCTTTAAAAGTCAGCTGTGCAGAGATGACATCTTCATATTGCTTGTTTTAGTCCAAAATATTATATTTAAGGAGGCATGGTATTTGGTTTTTGGTGATCTGAGTTATGGCAATATTTTCAACTTATTTTGGCCAGTTGTCGATGAAGGTACTTATATTTTCACTTTTTTTTTCCACGCAGGGAGGAACTACATGGTCTCTCCTGTAGTAAAATTCACATATTTGTATGCCTACTCTTATCAGGATGGCCCACTGGGAAGTATAGACATAAAATACAATGCTTCCCAAATGTACAAATTTACTGGGCAATGTATTTAAAAGATGCCGTATTTATTTTTTATCAAACTGTTTCAAACAAAACTAACATTTTACCAGCATCGGCCTGTTAATGTTCATTTTGGACCAGTGCGAAATTTTATTATAAAGCCAATAACGATGAAGATGCCAACATCATTGTGTATCCATAATTATATCTTATACAGGAGACCAGCAAATAGATACATTTTATACTGTAATGGAAGCTTGGGCCAGTTGGTTTTTAGGAATTTTTGCTTTAAAAAAAAAAGAAACCTAAATGTAGGCGACCTCCTGGCACCAACCATGAACCACAGCATCCCCAGTTTGTGACTGGCTTGGAAATTTTACCCATCTCTCTCTCTTTCTCCCTTTTTTCTCTGTCATCTGTCAGTCACCAAATAAAGGCATAAATTACCCAAAAATAATATTAAAGACGGGATTAAAAAATTAATTGCATATAAAATAGTAGATTATCTATTAATCCAGTAATCAACTCTGTCATGCAGTTAAATTAATCTACTGATTTTTTTTAAATCTTCAATAACAATAATTAATCTGCAATGATCCTTTATAAATGGAATTGAAGTAATTTTCCCTGTTAATGTTAATATAGACTGACAGGCACATTTATTGGGGGCAAGAACATATAATAAATGCAGAATCATGCTGAATGTTTTAGGTATAAGGAACCATTCTATAAGGGCTTGAAGATAGGTTGCACATAAATAGGAATGAACAGAACATGTAATAAATCTAATAATGACTGAATATTAGATATGTGATAAGTAATTGTGAGTAAATTTGGCACCACATGTAGTTGGCTGTTCCACAGAACATAACTGGATTTCTCAGCTCCTCCTTCACCAAACTACTCCTGGTGAACTTTACATAACCTTGAAGAACAGCTCTGAACGCTCTGCTCTCAAATGACTCAGGCTTTTATTGTAATATACCGAATGCCAGTTCACATCACACTCATGCATTTGGGCTTATTTATTTAAGCACTGATTTTTCTGTCGTTCATTCTCTCGAAGGAATTCCTGCTCTAGTCCTGAAGCCTTTGGGTTATTTAAGCATGCACTGACAGGGAAACATCACCAAGTGGTATTTCCAGAACAGTTTCATATTGAACTGAAAATTGGTTTTAATTCAGTTTCAATTGGAGAAAATAGTGGTTATAGTAGTTTGGCAAACTTAAAAATGAAGTTTGTCTTGAACTCTTGTGGCTCATATTGTTCTTTAAAGCAGAAGCTTATTAAGCTATATGTAGAAGAACATACTGTAATATTGAATGCTAGAAATGTGCATTACAGCATTTGTGTTAGAAATGAGCTATATAGTGCAAACAAGTGGTATAGATATTGAATTTAAGTCGAAGAGGATAGAGCTTTATTTCAGCTGGATATATGATGAGAGCATCTCCAGTGAATCTACACTTGCCACTCTATGAAAACATTTAACTTCTGTGAAATGAGGTGTAACTGTGAGCGAAGTTAACATAAAGTTACAAATGATTTGAATTCTGAAGGTTGTATCACGACACATGAACCATTAGGAGCTGTCACCCACTACAATGCAACCATGTGAGAACATGACAGGGAGGAATCCATACAATGAGGACTTGGCTCGGCACCATGCAGATGCTTTAGGAATGGGCAGGGCGCACAGAAATGCTTGAAAGAAAAACATGTATCAACAAGAAGTTTCAGATCATGAGCAAACAAATATGAGCCTTAATGCCTCTGAGTAACAGACAAGTCATCGTGGATTTAAAGTGTCAGAGCTGGGATTTCCATCCTTTCATTGAACAGCCATCTTTAGCAGCTTTTCGCCTGTTAAATTAAAACCAGAACGCTTCTTGGAAAAGCAAGTGTTTAGTTGTAGTTGGAACCGGGTTCTTTTGGCACAAAGTGGCTTCAATTCTTAGAGGACTGGGTAGCTTGTGGAATTCAGTTTGACAGGAGATGAAAGGAGAGTGGAGCTTGTAAATCATGGAGGGAGATGGACAGGCTTTCTCAGGTGCCACATCTTAGGAAACGCAGACTCCTTCTTTTGTGGTGTTGCTCCAGGCTCACCTTGACAAGAAACCGCTTATTGAATGGCCACATGCTCCAAGGTGTGTATTAATTACACTTCTGTGTGATAAGCTTGGAGTGGGATGAATTTCAAATGCCTGCATGGGCGAACACAAGTGTCCACTGTTCCCTCAAAGCTCGCCTCGCGTATTTACAAATAGGTTCTAGTAAATAGCAAGTGAGCTGGGGCTCCTACATTTGAGATGTGTGTAGCCATGAGACGGAACTTGACACCGAGGGCGCACAGAGCGCGGAGATCAGGTTAGAAACATGCATCGCAACAGAACATCTCCAAATCGCATTCCGCATACTGAAATCTAATCCGAGGACATCAGGATGTGTGACATAATCCCCAAGACATCTGAAAACTGCGCTCCTCCAAACAGGGCTCCAGGGGTGGTTTGGCGAGATATGCGGACCTCTGTTACTCACTGTTTGCTCTCGCAGGGATCTATAAAAGAGGGGCGGACACCAACTGCCCCCAAACGTCAGAGCGCACTTAACTATAAATCTCTCCAAACTGCTCTGTGCGCCCGGTGCGGTGTTATGCGCAGACATCTGTCCTGCTTCAGTCCAATATGAGGACAACGCGTGTGGACACCCCCTCGAGCTACACAGACACTATCTGACCCGGAGAACATGGAGAATAAATACCCCCATCTGTGTTGTTTACCACGACAAGATTAGTGTAAAAATGTTGGCGGTTTTGCTTTTTTAACCCACTTCTGGATGTAAGGGCGCTTTAAGTGTTTTACCAAGAGGCACACCAGACGTTCTTGCACTCTGGAAAGCAAATATTGAACACCTTGTGCGCCCTGCTTACGTGCTGGAGGGGCTGATGTCTTCATTGGACTCCTTTCTGTCGGAGATGGTGGATCTCTCTCGGATTTCCAACGTGGAAACGTAGCATCCAATTAATCAGCGACTGCAACTGTACCCCCCGTAAGGCGCAGTGGCACTTGGTCCGCTCTCTTCAACACCTACCTTTGGACTCCAAAGTGTGGAGAGAGACGCATGGTTTGGCTGGTGCGCCGGATCGGAATATGAAAAACATACCTGGTGCCAGCATTTCAGCCGTTTTTCTATTTGGACACAAACTGAATTTGAACTCGCTTTTATGAAATTGTCGTGTTCGGGTTGTTTGAAATGATCCATGCAGCTGAATCAGCTGGGAACACTAAATGAGTGGCGTTTTCTGTTTGGATTTTACCACCAACAGCCAAGCGAGTTCCAGGTCTGCATGGGCCATATTTAAGGTAAGTGAATCTTTAAATTTTATTATGATTCCAGAATGTTTAAATAAATACTGTCCTAGCCTCTGATTATCTGTGCGCAATGGACACACAAGCGTCCCGTCGGTGTTTCTGTTCAAATAGCAAATCAAAATGAAAAACGCAACTTATGCATTTGTAAAGACAGTTGTTAGGACTTTTGCATAGCATATTTAAGCCCAGTATTTATCCATGCATAGCTGTTTAGGTTCACTGCAGACTCAACATGCCATTAGACAGAGTCACGTAAGCTTTGGGGATCGCCATCTGGCCAAGTCACACCATTATTTAGGCTATCGGTGCCAAAAACGCTTCGGTGCGTGCTTTAACCAATGCATTTTTGTGTGAGGCGCACCCTCTGTGCCTCATTACAAGTAGCAAGAGCTTCATCACAACAACGTGAATGTATCATCCTGTAGCCCCAACAGATCTGACCGTCAGTGGAGAATGTAGAATTGAAAACAGTACTTTTACGCACAAATTTACGCATTTTATATAATTCTCTCTAGACTTAATTTCTATATTCTGTGAATATTTTGGCATTATCAAGTAGATCATTTTTTTTATTGTCATTCTTACATTCATCATTTTCTGGTGGGTTTAATCAGATATTCATTTTTGCAGCACACACCAGACAAAGTGAAGATCAAAGCCCCTTGACATGATGACACAGTTATTAATACAGAATGAGTCAGGGTAGGTCTGGCCACAACACTGTTTCAAGCACTTTGCTGACTTCATTACAAACTAGTTGGCGGACATTCTGAGCGTGTGTAGATTTGTTGTGTATGTGTGTGTGTGTGTGTGTGTGTGTGTGTGTGTGTGTGTGTGTGTGTGTGTGTGTGTGTGTTTCTAATCAATTTGTTTTGTCCCCCTGATTTCAAATAAAAATATCCCTGCTTATTTTTTGCAGCTTTCTTCATAGGAACTGAGTCTAAGATGAAGTTATGGGATGTTTTGGCCACGTGTTTGTTGCTCCTGAGCTCTGTTGCTACACGGCCTCTCTACCAAAACACTCAGCCAGCCAAGAGGACTTACTTCCCCAGCAGCTACACTGATTCTATGTCCCTGTCTGTGGAGGACGAAGAGCCATCGTTCCAGCGCCAAGACCACAACCTGCAGGAGATCTCCATGGATGATCAGTGTAAGGCACATGGCATGTTTTTACAACATCTTTCATGGTGTGACGTCACTGTGATTGTCTCTTTTACGTGGAGGGTCACTTCATAGACCTTATATAATTCAGACATGAATGTTGCACAGTTGGTTTGATGGCAAGGTAATTTCTTTACTAACTACACTTGAGAAACAGCACGTAAATTCAGTGAGCTGAGCCAGCAGTGACGAGTCCTATACTGATAAGGCAGGTTATCACACAGAAGATCTTAATTTGTGTTTTATTGCTGCTTTTGGTTACATCATGCTGATGTCAAAACAAACCAGCAGCATGGAAAAGCTTACAAGCAGCTCCGATCCCACTCAGGGGTCACGCTTCACATTTCCCCGTCCCCCTTTGTTTATATTCACCTCTGCCTCTCTGCGACTTAGGGACCCGTGACCTTTACCCATCTGCCAAAACTCAGAAATCATGGCGTGTTTTAGAGGGAGGCACTGTGAACCAGGTCACAGGAATTTTCAAGGGAGAGACGAGACAACACCGGAAAGTTTGAAGCACCCAAGCGAGAGTTCTGTGTTTATGTTCATTTTAACAGCGACAGTGGGCAGGAATTTATTTTGTTTGGATCAATGTGACACTGTATCATCTTCACACAGAAGTAAATGCAGCCAAGAACTAGATAAGGAATGGAACATTTGGACAAGTGTTTGTCCCGCCACCCCTTTCTGTTTGGACCGTGGTGACATCATTGATCTGCGGTGTAACCTAAGACTATTAACTTTGTGCTAATAGAGTAAACAACACTGTATCTCCAAGAGAGAAAATGGGCTTTTGGTTTGTGTTTAATATCAAAGAAAAAAAAGGAGTTTTCATTTTAAGTTGAGAATCTGCAGATACTAGCTTTATAAGGAGGCTCAGATAATTTAATATTCAGGAAAAAAACATAAAAAGAAAATCAGTGATTGTTGATTTTTTTCAGACTGTGCAAAATTATGGCTTAAGTCGCGCCATGAATCGCTCCATTTGCTGCCACCGGTGTAGTCTGTCAGCAGGTGTACACTGTAGCCACCCTGGCTGTCAGCTGACATACAATAGGAGGCGTCTAAATCAAAGGGTAGGTGTGTCTAAACAGATTGGTCCAAGCTCACCTGATACGCGAGCGGCGGCTCAATCAGCTGTGGAGCGCAGGCGGATCAGATGGCCGGCGCTCTGCTAGAGGAACAAGTAAGAGAGGAGAGACAGGTGACACTGCAGTGTAAAGGCTGTGTTAACCACAACGACACCCACCAGACATCGTATCCGCTGCTCTGGCTGCTTGATGCACGCACAACATGACAATACACATCCACACATGCAGACCCACACAGGTAATCTAGTTAGAGATTGACTAATTGATTAATTTCACAAGATTATGTCTTCATCATCCTCATAGATATTTCATTGTTGTTGGACCGGCAGGCGTTCAAGTAGGAGAGACTTTACTCCATAATCGAATCAACATGTAACACAGGAGGGTCCAAGACTTTGAGTCAGTCCTCGTCATCCTCACAGCAGATGGCGGAGAGCTGTGCTGCTGCATGTTTTGAGTTTCGAGCAGACTACAATCTGCTTCATCAAATTGACTCAAAACATGTGATTTCCTTTTATTCTGCCTTTGAAGTCTAGGTGTTCTAAAATTACATCCATCAAAGATTTAAATGCATCTTTGTAGGTGTTGAATTGTTGGTCTCTGCCTACTGTCTCCATACGGACAGTTCCTGTGTGAAAGCTTGACGGCTTAACTTAAGCTGGATATTTAACCTTTAACACCTCTGTCTTATGTGATAGGAACCTGATGAAGGCAGCCGGCAAGCCATGTTATTTATCCAAGATCAGCCATACATTTTTTCTTCTTCTCTGACTAACACAAATATCAAAATGCAATTGACAACACCCTCTGACCTTCAGCCTCCAACTCATCCCCCAACAGCCATCTTAAAAAGAGTTAAAGCAGGGCACCTGCATATGAACAACTTTAGACTGCCTTCTGCATTCCCCTGCCAAAGACTAATCCATACCGTTTCTGAGCTGCACATTTCTCAGAATTTATGAGCATTGCCTGCAATTGTTTTGAACACTTTACCGTGGATATCCTAGCTGACCGTCAGCACCAATGCACATCATTCTTTTCAGCAAGAATGACACCTCGATCTACATTTAGTTTGTTGAACTGAACTGGCAGGAGTGCATTTATTCAATTCTGCAAATTGCATTCATATGGTTTTAGGTCATTTGTGTGTTTATGGGAATAGTTTGACATTTTGGGAAAAATGCTAATTGCCCCTCATGTGGAGAATTACACAAGAATACGGATCCATTCACATATTTGTTAAATGGAAGGCTACTGCAAGCTGCTGCTTATCTTATCTTGACTTAAAAAACAGCAGTTTCTAGCCAAGCAAAAGAAACTCCAGGAAGTTTCTGTGTCTGGTCAAGAAATAATCTGGCACAAACCCCCTTGTAAAAGGGCAAATTGTCCTTTTTACGCTTTTTTTTTTTTTGCATAGATTTAACAAATAAGATTTATCAGATGTAGTTTGTGATCTTTGGAGAAGCCAGCAGGCAGATGTAGATTAGATTGTCTCATTCTAAAATGATGAGATTTTGCACACCACCATAAAAATAATGTCTTACTTAAATGTGTTCATGTGTTCTTTTCGCTGAAATTCCTGGTTTTCACTCCCGTCATGTACTATCACAGTGGTTAAGTTGTTTCTATTCCCACAGGGATATTTAAAGTTTTATCTTATCTGCTCATACATTCTTCCAAAACACTAAATAATTCATCACAATGTTGCAGATGACTGTAGAGCTGTTTAATATCCATGACTGTGTAGAAATTATTACTTTAAATTCAACTTTATGAATAAATCTGTTCTTTTCTGTACTTTCCAGATGACATTGCCGGTCCTTATCCAGAGCAGTACGATGACGTGATGGATTTTATCGAGGCTACCATCGGCAGACTCCGGAGATCATCAGAACCCAGCGGGGGCTCCAGGGGACGGAAGGAGCAGAGGCAGAGAGGAGCAGCAAACACAGGAGGCAACAGAGGCGGAGGGAGAGGACATGGAGACAGGAGGCGAGGTCGAGGCCGAGGGGGAAGTCGAGGTGGTAAAGGAGGCCGAGGTGAGAAAGGGAGGGACAGGATATCGGTGCAGAGTCGAGGCTGCTTGCTAAAGGAGGTCCATCTCAATGTGACGGATTTGGGGTTGGGCTACCAGACTAAAGAGGAGCTGATCTTCCGGTACTGCAGCGGCCCCTGCATCGAGGCGGAGACCAACTACGACAAGATCCTGAACAACCTCACACACAACAAAAAGCTGGACAAGGACACGCCCTCTCGCACCTGCTGTCGACCGATCGCATTCGACGATGACTTGTCCTTTTTGGATGACAACGTGGTGTATCACACGCTGAAGAAGCATTCTGCTAGGAAGTGTGGCTGTGTCTGAGGAAGTCACATGAATGTGACAAAGTAACAACATCAGCGAACTAAGGATCACCTTTACAAGCTGGTGCTGCAAAGGGAGGGATTACTGTCGGACAAGTGTATACGAGGTCAAACAGGGATTGCATCGTCCCTTAGTGTCAGTAGTCATCAGAGGAGATACAGGTGAGTATACTGAGACCACCTGAAAGACACTGGAACAGCCGCTCAAAAGCAACCTGTACATTTAACTTTGACAGTCCGTACTCCGTCCTCCAGATGCCGTTACCAGTATACGACTGGTCAGAAACATGCAAAAATGTATCAGGTGTGCGCCTACTTGCAGAAGATTAAATACTGTTACACTTCCAGATTTGCTAACTGTGCTGTCTAAAAAGGCAAGAGTGAAGAAAAACTAGAAGAATTAATTTCCCAGGAACATCAGTTTTCCATAACTGGCTCTTAAGACTCCACATGAATCCACAGATTTGAGGAGATCATTCAGTTGCAGTCCAAGTCACTTCCACTGCATAGCCTGGATGTTGACATTCAGAGCCAAGGAACCACTCCGGAGTGCAGCAAAGACTTTTTGGTGCAACGCATCTACATAAAATCCAATCATATATATACATACATAGTATATATAGATACGTGTGTGTAAGAGGTATATTTATTAAGATGGAATTAACTTATTGTTATTTATTTCAATCCATTTTACGCAAGAAATTGTCATTTTTTTCTTATTTATTTAAAAGCTTTGTTTGTCCTGGATGGTGCCAAAGTGGAGCATTTTCTCATGCAAAAGCTCACAAGGTGACCCAGAACTGCTAAACACACTTTATTAATGCTTAGTCATGCCACTTAGATTCCAGTGTTTCTCATTTCATGCATCCAAATGATCATCATTGGCTATCAAGTTCAGGAGGGATAGACGGAGAGAGGAAGAGGAGGGGACCAATAGAAGATATTTGATAGGACTGATGTGTTTTTTTGAAGCATTTAGAGGGACGGCAGTAGTTCACCTCATTCTCGCTAACGTGACCACGCTAAGACAAGAGAGGAAACTTCAGCTCTCTCCTCACAGCATCCAGGAATAGACTCCTATTCAACCCATCCCTTCATTAATGCTCTATGTTTACAAGGAAATAAATAATTCTTTGCTGCTGTTTATTTTATAAGGCAATTTTCACATTAATAATCCAGGACAGATTTAAACAGAATCCATAACATCTTTAAATTTCAAATCAACATGAGAGTGGTGGTCTCACAAGGATCTGTACATGCCTTTGAGGATCCATCCTTTAGGTCAAAGTACAGAAGCTGCTAGAATACCTGCCTATCAGCGTACGTTATCCGAAACCTCACTCTGGCCTTGCACCAATTCTGAGCAAAGGCTTTGCAGCGGTTACTGTCCCAATAGGCTTTAAAGTTCATGGGACTGCCTGTGTTTCTGTCTGAGCTCTGACAGACAGGTCTTATTCCCTCAAAGGGGATTTGAAAGTGATCCTCTAACACGAGTCTTAACCAAATATCCCCGCTGGCAAAGGCAGTTTAGGGAAGATCTAGCTACTGTAGTGGCTGTCATCGTGCAACTGATGTAAATATCTCAAGACTAGACATTTCGACAAAAGAGTATGTTTTGGAATCACCGAGCGAAGGCGAAGTGTCGGCTCAACATGCTTTCTACATGCAATGGCTTGTTCAGCCAAATTTATTCCCAAACCACAGCAGAAATATACATGCAGCAAAACAAGAGGCTCTTTAAAAGCACGTCGCTAGTGCCCTGCAAAGGGGGTCGTTTTAAGTGGAACAAAGAGAGCCCTCGTGTAGGTCTTGATGTTAGCATGGATTAGGGACCAAGGTATCTGTGCCCACCCAGCAGCAAGCAAGCCAGCTTTACTGTGTAATCCCCCTGCACAGAACAAATCCACTGCATCAAGCTGAATTTAGGCCAAACACTACACAGAGAGGAAAAAAAAACTCTTAGCTTTTATCACAGCATACCTCATCAATTGGATCATCTTCCCCTTTTAACAACTGATTCGTGCATAAGCCTTTCCAGATGAGATTGTGCAGTTAGGAGACTTCCCAGAAGCCTCCGAGCACCTCGCTACTCGTCGATACCATACATTAAAGTGTGTGAACTGTGACCACTCGCCCTCTCATCTCCACGACTGTTCAGCTCAACTGTTCATTAGTTCTCTGGATCTGGTGCAAAGGTAAACAAGCAATAGGTAGAGATGCTAAGGAATCCTCAGTGTTAACATTAGAAGAAAGGATTGCATTTGTTGTCACTCCGTTAACACCTCTGTGAAAAGAAAAACTGTCACGTCGTCTCACTTGTTTTGTGTTACAGAACCAAAGCTCTCGGCAAACTTTATTTTTGTACAATATTCATTTTATAACTTTTTACAGAATTAAACTTGTTTCTATTAAATGAACACGTCTCCTGGTGTTGTGCCATGTACAATAATCCAACCAGTGCCAGATGGGGCTAATTTGCTGGGATGTGTTTACACAAGCATCATGTAAAATTGAGGATGAAAATTTGGGTTAAATGGAGAATCGCGAGGATGGTTTCGAGAGATGGCCTCTACAGTGCGGCGTCCCCTTCTGTTCTGCATTCTTGAACAGGAGCCCGGGGTCGTACAGTAAACAAAAGCCAGCAGTAAAGCGCCACTAAGTTGTAAATCATGGCACTCAAGAATGTTTCCACTGTGCAAAGAAGATATGTAAATGCTGATGAGAAAATGCCAGAGGTACAGACAGTGAGTCATGACACGGTGTGTAGCTGAGGTACTACATGAGTTGTTTTCATGTCTTCTGGGAAAAGTCCAGGTCTCGTCTTCTTGTAGTATCAACTCCCACTTCTTTATAACTTATTTCAGGCTTCAGAATACTGACCAATAAAGTTACACAGCATCTGAGCATTTCATTTTGTCAAGAGGCCAAGTTCCTTTACTGCTGAGGCCAAAAAACTGAATATATACGGTGTTTGGCTGTGCAAAGCCTGCCTGCCAAAACAATTTGTTTTCGTCCTCATTTGTGCGACTCAAAGGATTAAGTGTGGCGATATTTTGTATTTTTCATGTTGTCAGCAAATCCCATAAGTCCAACACCAACAATGATCTGATCTCCCCTAACAGTATTATCTGTGTAGCCAAAGCCTGATATATAGTAGCTCATTTGTTTGTGCCATATACATTGTGTACAAAACCACATCAGTTTCAATGGGTAACATGTGGAAACCTCACACACACCATTGTCTTGCTGTAAATACCCTCTATTTCGTCAAATCTTTTCTCTGTTTGAGTTTTAACATTTGCTAAAAACTACGTTCTGCTGTTTTTAGGATTTTTTTTGACAGTGGGAACCAATGAGTTTGTGACAGAGGACAACAGACAGGGTAAGAAAGTTGGAAAGTATTGACTGAAATTATTGATTAATGTTGGTATTTTCATGGGATTTGTTGACAATAAGAAACATATTGAGTATATTACCTAGTGTGACTCAAGCCTTGGTCTGAAATCTTCAAATTTGGTTTATTCTGGCTGAGCTGAATGTAATTTTATCCCACATGGATACCGGGGGAATAGAATTTTTGGTAGTTGTTGAGGTAGAAAGGTGCTCCAATGAAAACTGAATGCAACAATGTCTCTGGAATAATTTCAATAACCTGGACGATAAACAGCTGTAACTTAATTTTTTAATGCTCGGAGCAGCACTAAAACTATAATTCACTAGCTTTATACAGTGGGCATAGCAAGATAAATAGATGACAATAGATCTGTACTGTAAGTGAAAGAATGCTTCTTTGTAATTTGAGTGAACTGAGCCTTTAATAGGTCTGTGTTTAAATGCCTCTACCTGCAGGCCATGGTTTCAGCTCCACGCAGAGCTTCTCCTTTCTCTGTGCTCAACTGTCCCACTTTAATCAAATTGCAATCAGTCCTCACCTCCTGCTGCTGGCTGACTACTCTTCTCTTGAAGGGTTTGACGTCAGCTTCTCCCCATGAAGCCAATCTACTCTTTAATACATCACTCACTGATTCCGTGCTTCCATATTTCTTCTTCTGGCATGTCTTTGTCTCACCTTCGGTTTACGGCCACTGCACCTTTGCCAGGACACAGAGACATTTCATTCTTGGAGTTTTGGTTGGCCCAGAAAGATTATTCAACAGTTTCACGTCACCACGTAGAAAAACACCAGCAACTAGAACTTCTCATGTCTTTGAAACATAATGAAGCATCGGATGGATCCGTGGATAAAATTACTGAATAGCAAATTTGTAATCATGGTCTGCTTGTCATCATGTTGGTAAAATACTAAATTTCTGCAAAGGAATGAATTGATTTGACAAACAAAACGCACTCACACTAGCATGTTGTTGTTGGCAGTAGATGCACTCCAATTAGATGTACACAGTACAGAGTACAAATATGGCTTTCATTAAATCTGTATACTGTGGTTTTCTCTGTCAGTCTAAGTATTTTAGACACTGCGCAGGTCATCCAAGGGATTCCCAAAGAAAATGGCAATTTATTTATTTACAAAGACAAGAAAAATGTGACAGGAAGCATTGGCACTAAACCATGTAGCAAATTAAACATGTCCATTTTACTGACCTTGATATGTGGATAAATACTGGCGAAAAAGCTCATATGGGGACCTTGATAATATTAAGATAATTTAAAATGGATTTACCGTATTATAAAGTTGCTACATTTGCAATAACATGTAATTCAATACAAAAAGTAGCCTGTAAAAACAGCAGCATTCAATAGGACTGAGTGTACTGTCTGTATCTTCAGGTTTGAGCTAGTGCCTCACAGAAAAGGTATTTGGCATAAGTTTTCCTTTGATCAGCTGCTATCCACTTCACTTTGGATAAAATATATCACTATTTGACAAGAGGATACAAAGTCTTTTATTCAGGTTTTGAGGTGGAATACAAAAAAATACTGAATTAGCAGATGATTGAATGGAGCTTTGTATATCACAACCCCCCAAAACAGTGCAGCTTCTAAAACTGTCAAGCCTTTAAAAACATTCCAAAGTAAAACTGGCTGAAATTTTTTGTTCTTCTTTGTGATTTACTTTTTATAAACTGGCAAAGTGTGCTTCATGGTGATGAACAGCTCCAGACCACAAAATCTGGAGCCGATTTATGAGGCATTAGCAAACTCTGGAGATGTAGGGTGAGAGGAGGATGGAAATGATGAAAATAAAGTCCATACAATCAAGAGTGACATAAAGAGCCACGTTTTTCCAGTGGTTTATGAATTGCAATGAGAGGAACATAAACCTGTATAAAATTATATTATGCTTGCACAGTGAAAATTCCATTTAGATTTATGTGCTTCCCCCTTAACACAGAAGCACGCACATAAATGCTTAATAGCATTACGAGTGGGAAGACAATTTAGCAATTTAACTGATGCTCCTAAGCAGAGTTTTTGACAGTACCTCTGTGTTCTAGCCCACCCTGTCTGCTGTCCTGTATACAACGAGCTGCTGTCTATCAGATCTTGCGTTTCTTCCACTCTGGTTCTTTTTCAGCTTCCTCATCCTCCTCTGATTCCTCTGCAAACAAAGGCTCTGGCTGGGTCCTACAGGGATTTACAAAAAGAAGTAATGATTTAACTGTTTGTTCAGACAACTTCAGAGCAAAACAATGAACTGTATAACAAAGAAATAACTAGATGACAGCTGTGAAGCAATGAATTAAGTTAGATTTTTATCATTTTAGTGCTTCAGACAAATTTCTTCATTTTAGAACAAATGAGGCTTAATGAAGTTCAGCTGCAAATGTTTAAGAGTTACATGGAGCAGAAGACTGCACAGGAAGATTATTAAAATATGCACATATTTATCAAGTTTCTTATGGTCTCTTATGTATTTTAATGTTGAGTTTTACGTACTTTAAATGCCCTTTTACAAACAGGCATTGCACACTAGCTTAGGGTATAAATGCTGTGATGTGTGGCATTGCTTCACGCTGCATACTCCCAATAAATAAACATTAAAGAATCCAATAAATTCCTATCTAAAGCTGCTTTTCATAAGGCTGCTCCTCCTCCTAGAATTAATTGGATGTTTAAGGTAATTTCAGGCCAACAAAGAGAGCTGTAACGACGACTATTAGCGTACTGTCTGAGAAAACACTCCGAAACATGGCTAATTTACTCCATGTGATTTACCTACTGTAATGTGTATTGCTAGAATACTATATTTAACCAAAGACTGTTTGCCTGCAGTATGCGAAACAGAGTGTTTGATTTGGCTCCCGGCTTTGTTCCACGCTTACATAGCTGTCTGAGTCTGATAGTGATCTAAATCTGTCCGTTACTCTCCTCTCTGCAGTTTGAAGTGTGTACCTGTAAAACTGTGCAGCTTTTTAAACATTTATGTGTCATACCGGTAGGAAGAAACCCAAGTACCGTCACGATACCATAATTAGCAATGCTCACCTTACACTGTCTGCTAATGAGGGCGAGTCTAGAAATGAGAGAGGCTGGTTGACAGAAACAGTCAGATGGACTCAATGTGTGAATGATTAATTCTCTTACTGTGTGTACGCCGGGGCGACCCAGTAAGGGTTCTCTGAAGCGTCCTTGGCGTGGCGTAGGATGGCCTCTCGTGGGTTGCTGTCATCCGTTTTATCTAATGCGATGTTCTTCACAATGAATGACGAGAGAGTTCCACCATGAGCTGCCACTCTGCCTCCTCGGCCTGTCAGGACACATGATCACTTAATTAGACAAAGCTAAGACTTATAGATATAAAAAAAACAAACACACATGCATCCTCTTCGAAACTTCATGATTTAATACATTAAGTAAAATGTAAATATCACATAGTAAAGACTAAAGCCGGACTTTGACCAGCGGAGAGCAATCTAGCTTAGCGCTCTGCTGTAGGCTAGTTTTTGGTGCCAAATGACCTCATCATCCGTTACTTACTATAATCCACTACCCTCTGTAGACAGTGACATGACCTGGCATCAAAGGCGGGCATATAGCAGATGTAGGGTTACAGTATGTGTGCCGTTTTACTAGTTTTACTCTAAGCCGCAGTTAGCAGGCCAGCTAGCTGCCACATTCTATAATCCAGGATTTTAATGTATAGCTGCATCTCAGAAATGTATTATATCATTAATTTACACACATTTATATTTGTGGTATTTATTCATCTTAATTAAAATGTAACGTTAGAGCATTTGTGATTTATTTCAATGGGAATTAAACTATCATTTAGAATAAAACATGATTTGAAGGGTTAAAATGATGGGCTTGTCCAACTGCACAATAAGACGGCTGCTAGTTTATCCTTTAACTACGCCAATGACATTAACTAAAACTACTTTATTTTACTTTGCACAAATGTTTCTGTTTTGTTATCAGATTGTGAGCTTTCATTGCTTTTTTCTCCATTCTATACACACACACACACACACTGAATTCTCAGTTGCTCCAGAAAGCAATCCATAAAAGCTCTGCTCTTTGCTGCAGTCACAGTACTTCTGTGCCGTTGGCTGGATTTGACGGCACTTAATGGAGCTTCTGGGGGGGAAAAAACTTCCTCCTTTCCAGAGAGGACATCTTAAAAGATCAAGGATAGGATACGCACACATGCACATATACTTAAAACGCGCAGGGATTTCCTGCTGTAGTTGAGTTGTGGAGTTGTTTGGGGATTGAGAGGCACCTCTTTCCATTGCTTGTAAGCATCTAGCCAACCACCAAACATTACCTTGCACTTATATGAAGTCAGTTCTCACACAAGATAAACAATATAAAGACCGTCTGTAATCTGAAAACCACTGACCTGCCATCAAGAAGCCAAACTTATTTTCATGAAATGGACCTACATTTTGATTTACAGACTTTTCAACTTATTTTTGTCCTCCTCTCGGGAAAGGTTTTTATACTTATGTATATGCAAAGGAGTGGCCCGCAAGCAATGGCACTTTGAATTGTCTAATTCAGGTGAGTTCTGTATCAGAGAACATTTCATTTGACTCAGGAGCAACCTATGCTGTAAATGGTTTTAAATTTCTTATTCATTAAAATTCACCATAATCCTTCTTTTTAGATGAGGCTAATTTTTGTATGTTTCACATCTAAACCTGTTTTTTCAATCTAAAAAGAAAATAATTTTGCACTGTGGACCCATTACATTGTTTCAAGTACATCGCGCTGAAGGATTAAGTGAAAAAACAGTGAAAGTGAAGAAACATAACAAAACATGGCAGCAATGAGCCAGCTGGAATACAGTGATGCAGGAAATGCTGTCTGGCACCTTGACTTATTGGAACAAAGTTCAAAGCTCGATCCATGGTTATGCATAGGTGTAGCCTTTTGTGGAAGTGTGTATTAATATAAACTGTAAAAGTCAAAACATACCAAGCATGGGTTCCAGAGAAGGCTCACGTTGCATCATTATGTCCCAGCCGTTAAAAAATATGAGGCAACAGCAGGCTACAGAGAATCTTTGAGAGGCCAAGTGGGACCAGTGCTGTTATAGCTCGACATCAGCTGGATTGCATAATACTGACCACATCAACAAGTGTGGATTTGCACATCTGCCTCAGACAATATCGTGTATTCGTCCAGTTACGATCCTGACTCATAATACACTTCAAAACAGATGCAGCCAAACCTCATTAATTTACTTGTGTGTATATGACAGTATTTGTGTTGCATTTTGTTCTTGCTCATAAGGAACCTTGACTGTAGACACTAAATCACAGTTTTCTTGTCTCTTTTTGTATCGTTTCTAATTCTTGTTCACTTCATGGTTTTCCTTTTATACCAATAGAATCTAAAAATGAATAAATAAATAAAAGAGCATTTTACCTGGTCCGGACACAGGAGGCTCGGGTTTGTGTGATTTCTTTGGGTCAAGTCTGTCCTTCTCCAGCTGCTTCCGTGTACTCCGCTGTCGGGCCTCTCTGAACATGGGTAAGGCATGAGCTGGAGACACGCAGGGTAAACAAACATAATCAAGTTGCTTAGGTAACTAAGATCACATAACACTGCCACACAAATAAGCCGTTGGAGCGCCGCGCAAATGTTGAGTACTTGTAGCCCGCATATAGCACTTATCCAAAGTACAGATGGAAACACAAAGCTTTAGAAGAGATTTGTTTTCATGAAACATAGAAACACATTCTCACACTCTCACCTACTACTACACTTTGCATAAGATACACAAAATATATGCAAAAATAAAGACACCTGGAGCATCAGCTATAACTGCAGCATATACACAAAACAGGGCTTAAAATATTGTTAAAAGTATTGCTACTTTTAAAGATACAGGCCAGTTTAAATCTAAACCATTTAAATGTGATTTATTATTAATCTGAAATTATATTAAATTATTAAACACCAAGTGATGCCAGGATGCATCAGGTTGTAGATTCTGCAGAGTCTGGCTGCCCTTTAATGGATAATAACACTGGATATCCTGATTTCTTTTCATATCAACCAAATTAAATTGATTAAATAATCATCAAATTGCACAAAACTGGACCACAGAGGTCTGGTAGATTTCTACTAAAATCTAACTATATTTTAATAGGAGATAACTTCAGTTAACACACAGCATTGTGCTCTTAGATGCTTCAATTCTCCTTCACCTGCACTCATCGGCAGCTGTAAAATAGAAACACCTTTTTGGAGTGAAATACAATGTATATTGTTCTTAAATATTAAATGTGTGATTTTATAAGCTATATCCACATAGATGCAAAACAAATACTAAGCAGTCTGGCACTGTGCAGCAAAGCCACCTCCACATCTGACCACTTTGTTTAATTTCGGAAATTGTCCTGTTTGTTGCAGTTGTTGCAGTCATCATCCCTTTTCTCTCTCTCTCTCTTTGTCTGTGTGTAACACTGCCTCGACTTAACAGGTATATTATGTACATCAATATTCATTAGGAATTTGACCATTTATTTATTTTTTATAAACGAGGCCCCAGTTGACCTCTGGCAGCATCTCTCCTCTTGTGTACTCTTTCTGCCGTAGTGCACACCAACATATTCATTACATGTTTAGATTCAGACAATCACTCGGCTGCTTTTCACACTTTTGTGAACACCATCACAATAAAGGCCCCCAGCACTTAAATCTACAAGTGTGTGAGTGAACGGGTGCATGATTAAGTGTGAATGAGTGCCCTCATAGGTGTGGGAGAGAGACTGTGTGTGTGAGCGTGAGGCATTTGTGTTAGCAATTGTGTATGCTCTGCTCTTATCCTCAGGGGATACAAAGAGACACTTTAGTAAAGAGCTAGATAAAGTGATTTTCCATTTAGGAGCTCTGTCGCTGTTCAGTGTTAATTCTTCTCCTCCATGCTACATTAAGCAAAAAGGTTACTGTTAACAGATTCCCTCGCTTTTCTCAATGGGCCATCACTTGCTTCCTGTCCCTTCTAATTTTCCAGTGCCAGGGCATCAAGTGCGTCACTCACCACTTGTGGCAGTCAAATGCCTGCCTACTTCACACCCTGTTGGCATGGCAATGAAAATCACATGATGCATCTGAAAAGGCTGCAGAAGCCCAAACAATAAATGGCGTCTGAATTGGGTCCCGGCAGCCAATCAGCGGCGCCTGGTCGGCAGCTGTTCAGTTCTCGTAGGTTCATGACTTCATTCTGGGGGCAAAGGAGTGTGAGGCACGCACAGAAGAGATGACAGCCTCGTGTGTTGGTGATATGACGGGATGACAGGTAGGGGGGTAGTGTGTGTGTGTGTGTGTGTGTGTGTGTGTGTGGTTGGATCAGCAGGAGATCACGCCAACAGAGGTGGGAGAGGAGGCTGTCCCTAGCGTGATCCAGCATGACAGGAGAGCACATGGCCGTCGCGTGGCACAGTGCCCCGCGGCTGTCGATTCGATCATCCACACTCTGCTCCATCAGCTAATGGGCCTGTGAATGCCCTGAACTCCCTCCCATTCCTTGCAAAGCCCCCCGGTATGGGATGGAGTGGGTCTGAATATTTTTGTGCGTGTGTGAGACAGAAAGAGAGGCAGCATGCAAACCAGGACTGGCATTTCTATTCTTTATGTAAGACAAGAAACATGCTCCGCTTGCCACATCGTACTTGGAAGATGGTCGGCATTGTTTCGGTGATGCTTCTCTTTTGCTGTTCGAACACACTCCTCCTCATTGTGCACAGCTTATCTGATGAGTTAGTGACTCGAGGTGGACAAAATTGCAGGAGGGCTTTGAGAGATGCACTTCACTTTATTTGTTTCACTAATTGTTGTGCCTGAATAAGTGATACATGAGTGCATGACAAGGTGAGGGAGCAGAGACTTAAGTTCAAAGTTTATTAAGTGCTAAAAGCATTATTCTACAAAGGTTTGGACGAAGCTGTACATGAGTGTATTTTTCATGTGCCCATTACACACATGGAAGAACTTACGTGTGATGATGTAATCTTGTGTTAGCGTCTCTGCTTGTTTCTCCTTGCGCTGGCTCTTCACTACACACAGCTTAGCCCCCCTGGAAGACAGACAGTTTTGCTCTTTAAAAGTTATCATATAGAAAACAAGAAGCTGAGGAATAATGTTTGGTATTATCATAACCACAAAAAAATAACAATTTAACCGAAAAGACTGAAACAACTACAAATTTATCGTTCCATCAATTCTTTGTAGCCACAGCTTAATACTGCCAATGCCTTTTTCCCAACAGAATTCAATTGTTGTTGAGGATTGTTAAGGAACAATGATGAATAAGTCAGTTGTGGTAAATAGTTTTCTTCTTAAAACATTTGCTTCAACTTAGCAAACATTTTTAACCTTGGAAAGTAACTCTTTATTGATAGATGTCTTTCTAGTGTGTAGATTGCTTTGCTAGTCTGACAAAAAGAGAAAAAAAACACACTAGACATGATAACTATGAACAAATATATTAAACAGTGCAATAGTATGGCTCTTACACTCATTGTTAATACTTTTTAGTCAAAAACAGACTTTCATAGCATGGCTGTGGCTACACAGACAGTATCTGTTGGGAGGACAATTCACAGTTAATTTTAACCTATAAAAAGTAAAATAAAACAAGACTTATCTGTAAAGGTCTAAACCAAACATACCTGTGGCTTTTAACTGGGTCATAGTATACTTTGGCCAGTCCGTTCCCAGTTCCCACCATTATCTGGTTAAGTTTCGGGTGCCACAAGCAGCGAACAACGCTCTAGAAAACACACACAAAGACAGCAACAACTTAAATGTCTTTTTTCTACAGTAATTAAAAGCGATACATGTGAGGAGGTTGCACTTTTAAGCCCACAGCAGGTTGTGAACAACTTTTTCTAGTGTGGATCCGATTTCCAAGCATGTGTCTGCTTCTCCTAAGAAAAGACAACAATTGAATTTTATAATTCGAAGTATTGTGAGTGTGTGACCCAGGTTGGTTGTGGTATAGTGGGGATCAGTCCCAGACTGCTCTGCTGCTCTAGTTGACTATATTTGGTTGTTGGGATGAGGGTTGGATCCCTCAGTCTGTGTGTGACAGATGGCCCAGTGCCAATAGGCAAATGTGACCACATTTATCCAGAGGTGTGTGTGTGTGAGGGAGAGAAAAAGAAGGGCAGAGAGAGAAATCTACACACAGTTGTTGAAGATCCTCTGTTCATTCTGTGATATGTGAGATGCAGCACAGAGCTAGAAATCCCCTTCTGCAGTAGTGGCTTCTTTCTTTACACACATTACTATCACATCACAGCTCTCTGGCAGGTTAACACATATCTATGAATAACCTTGTGCTTTTGCATGCCCTGTAGTTGTGCAGAATCTTTGAGAGAGCAAGCATTTGGCATGTCTTTGTGTGGAACAGAGAAGGGAATCTGATGGGGTCTAGGACAGTAGCGTAGGATGGGGGGTGGGTAGGACTATGAGTGGGACGTCCAGATTCTGTGACAGTGAAAGCTGCTTAACGCCCAGCTGTTCAGCTTCCCACCAGGATACCAGAGGAAGGAGTCTCAGTCGCACACACATGATCATACAGACACACATGGACACACTAGAGGACAGACACAGATGAGTGCTTGCACATACATGTACAGTACAGAAAGAAATGTACATGCATGCTCTGTCAGACATTGCTCCTACAATACAGCCATATGAAATCTATAAATACATTTTAATTTATCACATGTAACATTAGAATTAGCCAATATTCTATGCACAATATAAATAAAAGTACTTCACACTGTTCTAACATTTTCACCATGTATGTGACACAAGACTTTGTAAGTATAGTAAATTAAAATTATTCAAAATCTTCTGAAATGACACCACACTGCTCACTTCATACATACATATCTACAATATGAGGCCAGCAGCTCACTGGTGTGTAGCTCACGGGGCAGATGAGGGTTAATCTGCTCAACTAGATGAGGCAGCTCTAACTGATAGAAAGATCTGGAAAATGCTTTAAACCGTATGTGCCGAACATCAGCTTCACATATTCCATTCATATATTGGTAGACAGATGATAACATATAATTAATAATAATTAATTCTAATGAACTACCTAATAAGCACAAATGTTAATATGTTTGCATTGCATACGTCAGACTGTGTAATTTAATTTAAACATAAAAACTGATTTAAGCAAAAAATTCTGAAGTGTGAAAATATGTTGAATTGAGAAAGGTGCTCGTCCCGTAGAACATTTAACTCTTATAAAAACGTGTACCAACGTGTATCAGAGGCCACACTGGATGTGCTTCAGTGTAAATGTGTAATGTGTTGTAAATTGGCCTGTCATGGTTGCTGAAGCAACAGGGACAGTTTCCTTATGCAAGGAAAGGCAGAAATGACAGTCTGGAATCCTGTTAGACTCCACAGGTACCGTCAGAGCATGCAGGTTAGCAACACACACAGAGCAGCGCAAATCAGGCAGTAACACTAAAATAAAGGTGACAACAATCCCACATAACTGCTGTCCAGTCAAGTTCAGAAAACTGCCTTGTTAGAACCAAACTAATCATTCTGCCAACAGTGGAGCATGTTTAATGGAGGTGCCTAAAACAGCCCACTTCACTGGGGCCCACCCAAACTGCATCCACTGAAAAGTCCACAGCCAAGCACAGCTCAGTCCAGTCTAACTGTAGCACTGCTTTCCAGATATTCAGAGTAGCTTGTTTATACTCCAGGAACCCCTGTTTACACATCACGTCCACAAAATTACATCACATCATGAAGGAGGAAACTTTAATCAGTCACTTCTTCAGTAGCAGGCGTCAATGTCCCATCAGATTAAAATATCAAAGGCTGACTATGGATAAATACGACAGCAGCCACTTGCCCAACATGTATGCTGATTATGAAATAAAGCTATGCTGCACTAATGAGACACAACAGTCAGCTGTGTTTCTTGTTTAGCTGCTGGTGAGTGGATCCAAATGTGCATTGCTGAGCCACACCGGCCAAGTGAAAGCAGCCAGGGAAAGGAGAACGCTACTTTTAGCACCTCAGCTACACACTGACTAGGCTACTGTCCAAGAGGTCTGTGATTAGTATGAACTACCTTACTGGAAGAACTGGCTTTTACAACGTACAAGATTTATTTGGTAAGATGCAAAAGAACAGAGTTAAGGCCTCCTTTTTACCTTTCACCCTTGGTTGCTCTTAGTGAAGATAAAAGACCCACCATTTGAATCAAAGGCTTCCTTGAAAAGCCTTGCACAGGGCGCAGCTCACTGTTTAGGAGCTTTCAAGCAAGACGTGGTAGTTATAGCATTGGCAAACAGCAACACTTTCTTCTCCCGATATCCACCAAGGCGCAATACTTTTTGGCCAATACTAAATACTGACTCGTTGCCATGTTCTTTTCCCTTTTCATTGTAAAAATCTGTCTGCATCACTGGATAGATCTGAATGGGATCCTTCTTCTATGTGTATGATAATGAGGCTGTAACTACACCTAACTTTCTCAGCATAAGTGAAGCAGAACTATCTATGCATTTACATTTATTTTAGTTTGTACAGATGTGGAAAACTTGTTAAGTTAAATGGTGGCACGGTGTGTCTGTTACATCTGCACCCAATCTATTGAATGAAGTGTATCAGATTGGTAAGTTCAATGACAATTTTAGTATTTCTGTGACTTGTTTATTACATAGAAATAGACATCCCTCATGTAAAGAAAGGTGTTTGGAGAAATATACCAGGGATTTGTGAGTCAATCGCTGGTTGGTTTTGGTATTTTGGAAGATTTTTATCAGTTGATTTGGCTAATTTAATAGTTTGCCTCCTCAAAGATTTAACTCAGTACAATTTTTAACCTGTAAAGCGCAATTCAAAGTGTGTGCTAACAGGAATTGACAATTGGATTTGCATGTGTCTGACAAGTAAGCTAGCAGCACGTAGCTGCAGCGACTGAAGCGTATGGCTACAGAGGTGATTAATTTAATGTAATCATGCATAAAGTGTCTAGATAGGCCCACATTTCAGTATAACGGTTATCTAAATGTTGTGTGCTGCGTTTGCCGCCCCAGAAAATAAAATAAAGGTCCGGTTCATGCAACATTAGTCTCTCTTTGCCCCCCCTTATCACTGCATTGGTCCAGACAGTAAAGGCAACTATGAGCAAGGCTATAGTAAAAACACATGATGTATAACCAAAAGATCTTCTTACCGTGGTTAGGAGCCACTGCTCTCAAAGGTACCACGACACCTCACGCTTATAACTATTAATAAGCGATATGTTAAGAACAGACAAAAACTATTTATTCAATTCATTCAAGTTCGAGGGAACTTGAATGCACCAGTTTTGACATGTATTTGTGCAGAGGTGGTGATACTATGATACTAACCATTGGTAAACTCCAGATTGATTCTATTTTGCAAGAAAAAGCCAACAACGACCATTCCTCCTGTGCATGTCTTGATTCAGACTGGGCATGGAGAGATTTTTCATTTTTAATAAATAAATGGCAAATCAATATTTAGCAGTCAATGGTGATATTGGGGCGATTTGCAAGAAATAAGTCATTGTATGGAACATGATTTCAAAAAGTATCAGACATCTTTGTGGACTGACAGCGGCTGGTTGGAAACTTGTAACCTATCGTCTGACCGTACAACAAAGGTCTTTGGATGGATGTGCCAAGAGCAGATGATCACATAATACAAAGTACCACAGTACCAGGAGTTAAGTACACATGCATTCAAGATGGATACATAGAAAATTTGGCACAGGCTACAGCAAAGAAATACATTCAAGTGCATAAGAGCTGCAGGTTTCAGTAGATCTCCATTTGAAATTCAGCCAAAAGCTCAATGCTTTTCTACTGAGCAGCATCTCACCTGGTCCCTGCCCCTTCTGATGGACTAGGATAAGCTTAAGCGTGTCTGAAGTATTTACCAAACAGGCCTGAAACAGCCTCTGCTCCCAAGAACACCCCAGAATCCAGGTCTGGGGTTATGTAGACTGTTTAGTTAGAAATGATTGGTGACCCTTCCTTTCACTCGCCTGCCTGGTACGCCACTTTATAAAGACTGCACTTAAATTCTTGGGCCATCCAAGAGGCAGACGGCTGATGTAAACACAGTAAATAGCACATTCATCAGGTTCACTGAGTGCACGTCAGCCAGAAATAACTGATCTGCTGCACAAAGCTAAATTTTTACCACATCAAAATTATTTTAGAAACTGAGATTAAACTACCAATACAAGGCAATCTCTTTACACTCAGATTGTTATGTTGTTGGTCAGTGGCTGGGACAGAGGGGCTGAATATAGGAGAGGAATTTATACAGTCTTCAAATATGAACATACCATCACGAAATACATCAAAATGGTCTAATCTGAGCAATCTATCAGCTAACCTCAATTATTCCCCATTACAACTTCCCTACCCCTTGCTATTTACATTTGTCTAGTGAATGTCAAAATGCTTAAAAATGAATAAATAAGCACTGCAATATTGTAAAAATTGACCTCTGTAATTTACAAATGAAGACAAATGATGAAATTTTTTAGTGCATAAACAAATCAAACTGCATAAATACTGTGATTCTTCAACATGATACTTCTCTTTGCCCCTTCAGCCTCCATGTGCCTACCTGAAATATAGAAATTTAAGCTTTTTACTTACAAATGTAAATACATTTAGATAGAGGCAGCTCAAATACAGATGGGTGACAAATTAAAGGAGCACTGTGAAGCCTTAACCCCTGAAGTTAGGGAATCTGGTGGGCCTTTATTATAATGTGGAGGGTATTTTGCTATCATGGTTTGGGTCTCACTTGTCCTTTTAGAGGGAAGAGTCCCTGCAAGTCAATACAAAGTTGCTCTGAGTAATCACCTTTATCCTGTGATTAAACATTTCCATCCTGATGGAGTGGCCCGATACCAGCATGACGCCTCCATTCAAAGTCACTGAATGGTTGGACGAGTATGAAAATGATGTGAATCATGTGCTATGGCCTTTGCAGTCACAAGATCTCAACCTGTTGGAGATTTTTGACCTATGTGTTAGTCAGCGTTCGCCACCACCATCATTAAAACACCAAATGAGGCAACATGTTTCGGAAGAATGCTGTTCAACCCTCCAGTAGAGATCCAGAGACTTGGAGAATCAATGCCAAGGTGCATCAAAGCTCATAAGGTGGCCCATCACCTTACAAGATACTTTATGTAGGTTTTTCCTTTAATTTGTCACCCATGAATATGTGAATAGTTTCAAATTATATTAACCTAGACTTGGTTAAAGTTCTTTCTGAGGGGAAAAAAGCATTTTTCAAGTACCTTAATCATTACTATATAAATGTGGGGAGGTTACCACAATTAACACAAATAAAACTATTGCCAAGGCGACTGGCAGCCTGTACCACTCTCTAGACGGCATTGTTTTCTGTGGCACCGACTTGGATTTTGTGGGAAATCTGTTGGATTTCTGTACAGCATAAAGGGTGAACAGACAGGAAGAGGTTTTTGCCGTCCTTCCAGTGACTCTGAGCTAAAGCTTTCAGAGTTTCTCACAATGGCAGATGGTGGAAGAAGTGAAAGGCCAATGGAAAAATCACTTCCAAATGTTTACCCTCTTCAGTAAAGTGAAAGAGAAGACAAACGTCCACGGGGTGATGCAAGGGAGGAGGGTTGTTAAGTTCTAAACAGACTCTTTGACCCAAGAGAGTCTGAGGTCTTTTCTTTGATGCTGCCTATAGTGAAAGTGGGTGAAAATGTCACAGCTGTGTATTTATAATAGTTAACAAAGACTTTAACAAAGCTTAAATAAAGCAGGTAATGATGTTAATTTCTTGGTCTAAATGATGGAAAGCCATTTCTATGTGGATTTTACCGTTTGCACATTATTAATGCCACCTACTGTCTTTGAGTGACACCATTATTACCAAACACTCAACAGTTAAGTGTACTTCAGTGGAGGACATTGTTTAGTTCTGTCAGGTTTGTAGACTGTCATCTTCTAACTACCACCAGACACGAGAGAGGAGAGGACAGTAACTGAAGCAAGATCACTGACGCAACACAGAAAAGGTGTTCTTTAATTTCGAGAAACACTGGCATAAACATTAGTGTGAGACAGATTACTGTCTCAGCAAAGGCATTGCTTTGTGGTATGTACACCAAAATATTGTCAATCTGTTGACAGTGATAGAGTATACTGAAGTTAAAAAGGCTATTCTTAGCGCGTTTGGGCATAAAAGTAACAACTGAGATGTTTTTCAGCGTAGCGTCTTCAGATGACTGTGCTGACAGGGCCTTGTCGCTCTCTCTGTTAATAATGCAGACTTGAAAGCTCACACCCAAGTTTGATCCTTTTATTTAATCTGACAGTGAATGGCAAATTATTATATCAAACCGGAGTATCAGCAACAAACTAATGTTTTGATATGAAATTCAGGATCGCATTTAGAGAATAAAATGAAATGTGTATGTTTTTTTATGTAGTTTTCACAGTGAAACCTTTCTCAGAGAAAACGGCTTCAGTCAAAACACTGCCCATCCTCCCGTCCTCCTCTCAAATAGCGTAACTCTGCGGTGGGATGTTCACTTAGTGCGGATGCTGTGCCAAAGTTTGCAAGATAACAGCAGCTGGCTGGCAGGGAGGGAGGAGGCAAATTCACACACAAACCCATCTTTTGTCCCTTTCCCCCCACTCTCGATCATGTTTATTCAACAGCCTATGTGAAAGTGTCATGCCTTAACCAGGGAGACCGAGTTAGAGCATTAGCCTCTGTCAGACCTCAAGGTTATGACTATAGATAGACACTGTTAAATCTGTTGAATAGGCTTGAAGAAGGAGTGGCATAGGAGGAGGAGCAGGAAGCAACTGTGCTGTAGGCAGCACCTATGCTTTTGATTTCAGCACCTATGGCTAGCTGCCCTCAGCAAATGGGTTTCTGAGTAAGAAGGATTAGAATAAAGTACAGAACATGCTAATGTAGTCCGTGTGAAAGGAACATGATGATTGATTGTGTCCATAGATAATTTAATTTCAAATATAACTCAGAGTCAATACATATAAAAGCGTCAATAGCTGCACTGCCAACAGTTTGTGGGAATAACTTGCAGTAAGAAAAGGTCACATTACTCCTTTCTCACTCACTTTCTCCTAGCTTGGCTTGAAGCATTTTTTAAACTTTCCTCTTTTTGCCTTCACACTCCTCCATAACTCTTCTCATCGCTCTGTGATTTTCCCCCAAACTAATGCTACTTTCAGTTTTTCACCCCAAAGATGAAGTAAAGATGGAGAACATTTGCATTCCTATGTTGCTAAAATACAACTAGCTTCAGACACACTGTGATTTAAAGAGCCCATATTTTGCTCTTTGGGGTTTTCTCTTTCCTTTGGTTTGTTATATAACTTTTCTGTGCATGTAAAATGTCTGCAATGTTACAAAGCCGAAAGTCCACGCCAAAGGACGTTATTCTCTCCAGAGAAAACACTCACCCTTACCTGCCTGATATGCCTCATTTGAGGGTCACGCTTTTCTTCCATTACTTATCTACATCACCATGTATCATATTTGCATAATGCATTGCATTGCAGCTAGTTTGTTACGCCCTCAAACAAAGCATGAATAGCTGTTTCTCCGTCTGCTATTATTCCCTCGCTAGAACTGCTTCTGCTGGAGCTGCTTTCCTATACTCATAGATCTGAGGTTATGATACTTAACCAACATTTCATTGCTTTTGTTGGACCAGCTGACCAGTAAGAGCAGACTGGGCTTTCAGGGAGAAGATGAAACAAGGTGCTGTAGCAATGTACAGTATGGGACAAATAATGTGTTGTTTTTAAACATTTAAGTATGTAAACTTATTCTAATACATCCCAAAAATAAACTTATGAATCTGTAAATGAGCATGTTATGACCACTTTAAGGGGAAAATGTTTCCAGACGATTGGATTTTTTGGTAAATACAGAGAAAATAAAATCTAATTTATCTTTCTGAGAAAACTGATTCATTTTAATTAAATTACATTTTAGGTAATATGCGTAGCTTTGTGTCTAGCATCATATTAATCAAACAGCATAATCAATTTCTGCGGTGTACCCCACTCCATAGTTACATGGTTAGAAATGACTAAATACAGACTAAAATAATCAAAATGAATACATGGGAATAATTCTGTGTTGGGTTAAATAGGAAGTTAATTAAATCTAAAAAAAAAAACAACAGGCCAATAAAATCTTTAAATGTGGCCTTAGACTACTGCTGCTGGGTTTTCAAGAAGCCATAGCTAAATTAAAACATTTTTAGGTCTGCAGTTTTGTTTGAGCTCAAACCACTTAACATGGAAAAGGAACGACAGACACATTGGTTTTATTATGTGCCATTATGGATTCATTATGTTTCTTCTCCACAGTTCAACATTTAAGGTCATTGTTTCGTTCGCAACCAACAAATCATATCAACTAGTTGAAAAACAACGCATAACAAGAGCAGTTGTGGTTGTAGGGATCGAGGCAGAACTTACTGCATTGGTGACTTCTATTTCGTAGACCCTCTGAAACGAACCTCGGTCAAAGAAAACCAGCTTCCCATTCCCCTCATCTTTCTTCACTGAGGTTCCAGTTACAAGAAGCTTGTCATCAGGGCTAAAACAGCAGTCAGTCCTAAAAAGGAAAGTTACACACATACAACATTAGCGCCGTAAAAAGAACAGCTAATAGGCAGAATGTAATTAAGATGACAGGTAAAAAGTCTCACATGGAAAAGTAGTTGGTCAGTCCAGTGGCTACGTTCACAGGCTTCCTGAAGTTGCGTATATCCCACATCTTCAGAGTGTCATCACCTAGAAAACAACAGTTGGAGACCACATGAAAACTGTCAATTGTGAGATTTACATTACAAAAAGTCACAGCGGAGGAACTTTCTTGTTATGTTAAATAAGGGACTCTTATACAGAGTTATTCCTGTTTATCTTTGTGTTAGAAACCTCTTGACTAGATTAAATACTATAAAGAAACTTCAGTGTTGTGTATATATGTCTCTTCTGAGTCTTCTGTGTTTTATTGGTGGTGGTCCCTATGTATTTTCACACTCAGGAAAAAATTTACTACTTCTCTTCTCAAAACAATTGCTCAGTTATCTAGCATTGGACATACAAAACTGGATTCGCTTAGCTGGGCTGCTGATGAATGCAACTTCAACATGTGCAATAGTTTGCTGTGTGGTTTGGCAGATAAGGCTAAGATCTTTTTCTTACCTCCACGTGAAGCGAGAGTCATGCCATCATAAGAAAAGGAGAGGCAGGAGGTGTCTGAACCTGGAGTGTGGGCTTGCCGGCAGTGAAACTTTGTGTGAACCTAGGAAGAAAATGCATTGTTGAGATTTATATGGGGTCTGGTAGGGTTTTATAGTTTAGCAGTGATGTGCAGCACACCTGCAGTTTCAAAGTCAAGTCCTATGTACATGTGTCTGAAAGTTAAAGTCTACAGCAGAGGCCATAATAGCAGCAATTCTTTCCTGTTTTGTTCCTATTTTTTTGGAAGTGAAAAATAACTGACTAAATACAGACTATGTATGATTAAAACATTACAAAGAAACAAAAAAACAAGTGAAATTGATCATTATAAGAAGAATAAATAATGCTGTCCTCTCTGTTCTGTCCTCAGTTTCCATAAATATGCCACCTTGCTCACTATTTCTCACCAATACTACAGATTCCTTACAATCTCTTGATGTGCTACTGTATAAAACTGTCAGCGTACTGCTTCAGTAGTTCACATTTCAGCCTGTCAGTGCAGTAACAAAAAGACCTTTTCATTCTCTGCGTTTTCAAAACAACACACGGTTTTCATTTCCACCATGAACACCGTACTATGTATTTAACTATGAAGCCCACTTGAACTTATGAAATATCAGCAACTTAACACACTGTACTCACAGCACTCTTTAGCAAGACTACGGACCACAGACATTTACCTTGGCAAGCTTTTAGATTTCTGCCTGACAGATGGTATTTTGATTTTTCCTACCTGATGCGGTATTATAATATTCCTACTGCGTACAATTTACCAGGCAATAACGCACAACAGACACACTTGTAACTGCAGCCCTAGGCTAACAACCTCTTTTTGATTCTTGGTATTATTAGCCATCCTTAAATAAGTGTCAGCCAGTATCAACAACTATTTAAAAATGTAACACCAAAATATCAACAACTGCCAGGATCAACTATAAAATATGAATAACAACAACAACATGAACCAAAGGCATAGTAGACAGCAGTAGTTGAGTGGAGGATAGTGTTTCTTAAAATCTTATTTTGAAAGTGTGGGCTCTGAGGTAAATAAATAACAGCCTCCTCTCCCTAAACAGTTAAAGGGGCAGTCGACCAATTTTACACACTTAGCCTGTGAAAGTTGGATCATGGTTTAAGGACAATTCCTGCCAATGCAACTTTCACCATTCACCAAATTCTGCAAGGGTCCAAACAGAAGTCTATGTGGCCCAAAATTTTTGATACACACCAACTGTACATGTGTCAGGAAAACAAAATGGTGCTTAGAACAAATGAAAGACTGCATAAGGAGATTTATCCGTCATCCACACCTTTATAATTCATCATTAAAAGAGTTGTAACTGAAGTAGTTGCTGCCTCAACTTTGGAGATGCTTTGATTGCTTTGTACATGCTTTCCATCGACGGTGCCCAAACACAATAAGAACATCTAAATTCTCCAGAAATCCTGTCCCATGTCCACCCACTGTGCTTGGAACACCTCAGGAATAATCAAATTGACACGGTGCTACAGCCCAATATGTAACTCACAGTTTTATCCTGTTAAAAATGCAAAGTTAAAGCCAGTCTTTCAGAAGCATCCATGGGAGTCCTGTGTGTTTTTCTCTGATTTATATGAGATTCAACCTGAGCGTCTGTGTAGCAGACCAGCATGTACCTTTTGTAGTATGGATAGAACCATGTGCAAGTTCACATCTCTCATGTGGAAACCATGAATTGGTTTTTAATGTGGCTTTAAAGCAGCTCTGTCAAATCTGAGAAAATCCAGGGTTAACTGATGATAAAAGCCTGATGATGCCATCTGAAACTGAAAGAAAATTAAAACTACTGTGATAAATCAATCAATTTTCCAGTCAATGTTGAAGGATTTCTCACTTTTCTGTCTCTTGTGTGAACGTAAACTGAATATCTTTTGGGTTTTAGACTCTTGGTCAGACAAAGCAAGAACAGGAAGGTATCACCTGGGGCTTTATGAAAGTACTGTGGGCACTGTTTAGTCTTTTCTGACATTTTATAGATCAAACAATGAATGGAATAATCGAGAAAATAATCATCATATTCACTGATATTAAAAAGAATCCTTAGTTACAGCCCTATATGTGTAATTCTGCAGCAGAGACTGTATACATTCAATCCTAGTTGGGTACCAGACAATAGCAGCTTGAATGGAAAAACAGAGGAAGTTCACACATTAAGATTACAACCTCCCAAGTATTTAATGAGGCAATGTTCTCACCAAATCATGTGTATAATTTTGCCCATGTGACCATTTCCCCGGTATGGTGCTATATACAGTATGAGAATGTGATCTTACTCAGCTTGGCTGTGATGATCAGCATGTATCACTGAAAACCAAGTAGGCTAAGTGACATTTCATTTGAGGTCATTGTATAGAGGTGAGAAAAGACTGATTACAAAAGCCAGAGTGAATGGTATCTCATCTTTGTAGGCCATAGGGTAAAGGCAGTTAATAAAATATAACTTTTTTTCTTAAATAATCACAGCCAATTCAGCCATGTACCCTAAACTCTCATCTAAACAGCTGTTTTGAAGATGGTCTGCCCTTCCATGGGCCTCCTCTGTGCTCACTGAGTAAGCAGTGTGATACTGTAGTGCAAAGTGTGTGTGCCAAGTCTGGAGTTGTAGACTGGAAATTATCCAGCTCAACACTATGTTACTGGAGCTAACTTATAAAAAAAAGTCTAAGTGAAAGGTAATATTAGAATTTTATATGTTCTTTTAGAGATTTTTTATTTTAGATTGAGCAATTAGGGCTACAGCTAATTATTAATTAATCTTTAAACAGATTAGCAGGTTAATCAATTAAGAGTCCATCTTGAAACTCTTTGTGTTGTTCAGGCAACAGCTCAAAACCCAATTTCATTTGATGTGCAGTTATAAGAAACTAAGAAAGACACTAAATCCTTGTCAATATTTAAGAAACTAAAAGCAGCAAATGCTCAATGTGTCATTTTTACTTGATAAATTCTTTGTCATTTATCGCCAGTAAGCAAATTAACCAGTTGCATTAACACTAACAGCTATACTTTGTCACCTTGCCTTCTCTGCTTCCACCTACATCCACCTCCCAGTGCCTTAGTTTTACCTGAGCTGAATACAGCCAGATTACAGAGATCGATCATTACTAGACGCTGGTGAAGCAATAGTCTGGGAAGTAGACTAGCAAACAGTCAAACAAACATAACCTTGGTTTATACAGCTACATTTTCATTAATTCTAAACGGAATGCAAATAAATCAGTGAAAAGAGAATTGCAGCAATGCAGGCTTTTGACCAAAAAAGGTGGATAAGGAATTTGAAGTGAGCACAGAATGGGGAAGACAGATAAGATAGAGAAATATAGAGCAAAAGCTGGCAAAATTTGCAGGAGAAAGTGGAGCGTGAGGTGAATGAGTGATGTGCCCCCATGATAACAGAAGGAAACGAGGCCATACTTCACTTCCAAAGTAAGTGGAGGGAAGTTATTAACTTTCACGAGACAGATAACACTGTTACCTTGGACTGTAGATAACATGGATTACACTTTTTCAGGTCTTGGCCATTTAGTCTCTGTATTCTCCCCGGGGATAATTTTCTGCTCTCCATCATCATTTTGCTCATAGATTACCTTCAATCCAATTCCATTCTTCTCATTTGTTATCTTTGAATATTTGCCTAGTCTTTTATTTGCTGCGCTAAAATTGACTTGGGTGAAAAAATAAAAGTCAAGAGGTCAATTTAATACAGACACTACGTTTTCTAATCTTACAGCAGGCCTAATAAGTTGCAGCTAAAGCATATTGTGTAACGTGTGTTGCCCTAGGGGCCCCATTTCAGTCATGCATTCACAATGACCTGTCACTACTGTGCTTTGCCGTGCAAATGGACAATGGTTGTGTATCCAAACACACATTTATGTATCTGTGGTGGCATCTTTGCATGGTCGGCACAAATGGGTTGGGTGAGGTCAGCAGGCTTTGAACAGGAGGGTGTGCTGATGAACCATTTTCTTGTATTTATCTTTTCTTATGATGTTGCTCAGTGACACACCATAAAAATGGGCCAGTGGAGCGGATATTACAGGCAGCTTTCTATGTTTTTTATGAAAATAATTGTGTTTCTCAGAGTTGCAGTCACAGGGTGAGAATTTATGGCACCAAACATGTAAATATTACACCATAAATACACTGCGAGGAGAAGGTGATGAAATCTGCTTTACATAACTCCAGAGAGAACTGCACAGATGTTTTTTTTTCTCCGAATCAACCTGTTCCGTGGCCTCAAAACACATTTTTTTTCACCATAGTCACAGTTTTCATCAGGTCAGCTAATAAGAAAAATTATGAGCTGTTGTTTGGACCTGTGATGAATCATTCCACACAAGTTTTTTTTCTTCTCTCTCGTCATCTAACGTCTTTCTTTCTAAGATTGACACCATCTGCTTTTTGCACATGCTGTGTTTTGACCCCTTTTATGTTGTTTTGTTATGTTATACTGTCTTCAGAGTTTGCTTTCCTTTTGTATATTAAAAAATATTGTTTCATCCTACAAGACAAACAACTGGAACAAGAGGAGGACAACTCTTGTCCAGCTCTGGAATACATTATGAAAAGAGAAACAGAGAAAATGATCCAAACTAGGTCAGTCAAAGAACTGTAATACTTAAATAACTATGAATACAACTAACGAAATAATAAGAAATATTTCATTTTTTATACTTATTTATGTTTAGTTATTAATCTCTATCAGGAAAGTAGCACCTTTAATAGGTAGTTTTTGGTTATTCTAGCTGCCCATTGCAAACATACACCCACTTCAGCTATTTCTAGATCATATACTGCCGTTGTGAAAGCTTGAGTGTTTATTTACTATCCTGATGCTGGCTGGCACTGGTAGATGCCATGGTGTTTGCTTCCTGTGATAATCTACACAGCCGGCTTGTGAAATCAGATTCTCATGCACTGTTAGAAACTTCTCTCACGCCTTGTGACATCCTCTGTAAGCTGTGGCCTTCTCTCCAGCCAACAGGCATCGGGCTAAATCGTCATGATTTTATTCAGTAAGCCAGTGTGACTATTTTTCTAAACAGTGTCTGCTGCTAGTAAGTAATAGAAGGTTGTTTTATACGTGCACACATATTCGCACACACACACACAGACAGAGCTCTAATCCACATCTACACACATTCGGCAGCAGGAGTTGATAAATAGCTGAAGGAACACAGCATTGGGTTTCATCCTCTGCACACTATGATAACAATCTACCGCAGCGCCAACTGTTTCAAATCACGCTATCTGAGTGTTTTTATATAAATACTGCAAGGCTCTCTGCTTCTTCTTTCGTACTTTTAAAAGTGCACACCTGAAAGGCTTGATGATGCCCAGTGTGCAGTCGGTTTAACATCTCACTCTGACCTCTGTTACCGTCTGAGGATCAAGTGGCCAAACCACAGTGCTGAACAGCTGCTCTGATCTTTCATGGAAATCAACAAGTGGTGATGGTGAGGCGGTGTGAGTTAGAGAATCACACTGTGGTCAAGGGTCCAGATAGTCCAAAAGTGTGCTATATTAAACCTTATTCCACTATGCCTCAGTTATACAGAAAAGTCTGCACATGACAGGACTATTATGTGCATGTTGTTTCCAAGTCTTTGTCAAGGTTAAAACATGGTTGAGGAATGGGCTGAACAGGCGAAAGCTGTGGCATTCCTTTGCTGAAAAACATCTCTTTAAAGTCACTTAGTGACCACACATGTAGAAAGGGTTGAAGGGAGGGGTAATCAAACTGTGTGGCAATGACAGAAACAATAGGCAAGTTACAATGGAGGCACTGGGATATGGTGTAAATGTTTACGATTGGGTCTCTGTATAGCCTGCTGGACTAGTATGATTGTTTTTCAGATGCTACCAAGAGGACAGGTTCATGATGAAGGTCGTGCAGAGACTCTCAAAGCGTATCAGGTCCTACACCGTTCCAAAACATCTTCATTGGACTTTAAAAAGTTCTTCTCTGATTGTATTTTCTTATCCCTCAAAACCACATCTTTTAGCTCCCACAGAATTACTACTACAGGCTGGTGACACGTCTTGTCGCAAATTATTATGCAGATGTCAGAAGAAGAAGGCAAAAGCAGATGTTTTGTTTGTTTCTTTCTAGACAGCATGATTCAGGATTTTTTATACTTAACAATTATATAACAATGTCGATATTATTACAAGCAAAAACTACAGCTAATTACCACAGTTTTATACATTTGAAAAGAAAGCTAAATATATGATAGCAAATTATTATACAACATGTAGTTTGAAAATATTTAATAGGTCACATATAACAATTTTGAAAAATTAAGCAACTAAAAAAAGGTAAAGCTACATGTCAATATATGAGCCCTTCTTTGACATCACTAATTCATTGAACTTTTTACCTTTATTTAATTTGAGGATGCCTGTATTGCCCACCAGAGCTACTGTTTCCAGGTATTCTGCCACACACCCTCATAAATTCCTTCACTTTTTCTCCTTTACTCACATAGCAATCATTTAGTCAATAGTGTTTTGTACACAATGGGATGATGCCCTCCTAAAAAATAATTGCATTCTAGATAACATGATTCTTCTTTAACACCATGTAAGGAAACTGTCAGTTAGAAACTCCACATATCTTGTGGAGGTCATTTTGACAACCTCAGGGAGCCTAAAGAGTCCTACTATCTCTCCTAATTCCAGCCCAGATCATCACTCTGCCCCGTCCTTGCTTGACATCTTGTTGGAGCAGGGTGGCCGTTCATCAGCCATCCAGAGCTCCATCTATCTGGACCACCCAGTGCAGCACGGCATTCATTTGTGAATAAAACACTTTGAAAATTAGTCATCATGAATTTCTGACCCCCACATGCCAACTGTGGGAGCTTTGGTAAGGCCAAACAGACCAGCTCTGGAGGATGTTTCATTGAGAGCTTCATGATGTGATACCAAGCAGTCTGCTCAACAGTGGCTTTTTTATAGCTGCCCTTTTAATACAGTCATTTTGACAGACAGAGACTTAATAGGATTTTAGCCAACCAATTTCACCTATGCTCTGAATCCTTCACAAATCCTCTCAGTTTGATGATCTCCTGTCAGTTTTCAATATTTTTCAAGCCTCTTGTAAGACATTGTATTACTCCACACTTTTTATCTTCAGAAAGATCATTCTTCCTCCCTATGAAAACTGCGACTTAATAATGTAGAACAACCTCTTTCAGTAGGTTTCCCTTTAATTAAGATGTCCCTTTAAGATCACCTGCCAAACTAATTACCAACCATATCTGAGACTGACAACAGTTATCTGTGAAGATATGGAAAAAACACTCGGACTGAAAAACTGAAAATGACATCTTTACTGAACTGAAATCTACTGTTGCATCACATGTGACTACAGTGAAAACTGTAGTGTTTAGTGGAGCCTGGAATTTTAATTAGTGTTATCAAGAACAAGATGTGATGAAGGGATTCACAAAGGACCCACAATTAAGAAAGGACTTGTTGGATCTGAACATCTTAGCACTTCTTGATTGCTGTTGGCAAGTCCTTTTTTGTTTCTGCATGGCATTTAAACCTGCTATGGACTGTTACACACAGAAAATATTTATTTTTTCTTATTAAGGACTGATTGCTGTGACAAAACCACCTTATGCAGACAAGCAGAGAAAGTCTCCCATGTCATCCGACAGTTGCACTGTACAAGATGTAGTTCATCAAAACCACCTCTTTTGGGGTCCCACTTTGAAGTCTGGAAACATGTAAGTTCACCGATGACATCATAACATTCCTCGGGTCTCTGTGGTAATGTTTTGGAACGAAGGGCTGCACCCTCAATGCACCACGTATCACAGAGTGCACATTACCTGGCAACCATTTAAATGCAGTCTTGTAATTTTGGCACCGACCCCTCTGGTCAAAGAATGAACATGCAATCACTCTCTGTGGCAGTCCACTGAAAGAGACCTACTTGACTCCCATCATAGGATCAATCAACTCAAGTCAGGGTTCAAGAACATGATGTGTCATCCTCAATAGCTTCTCCTCAGGCTGAGTTATAGATCAAGGTCATGTATGTGATTGATCATGATTGATCTGCCCGCATATTCTGGCCATGAGTAATAGTGGCAATACAACAGGAGATAGGCCTCATTTGAAAGTGGGAGGGAGCAGCAATAAAAGCATCAGGAGGTCAACTCCTTTTTAGGCTTGTGGCTGAATTCGAGTCAGCAGCACAGGTTGCTGATTAGGGCAGAGGGCACCAACTTAAATTCTTGAGCCATTCAGACAGGACAGGCTCCAGTGGTCAGGAAACAGACATGACTATTGTAAGCTGCTATGGGACGCAGGGTAAATATTTAGCTTGGAGAAGGAGGGGTAATAAATTTTGAGAGCTTTAACCCAATTGCTCGAAGCTCGCAGCTATGAGCGGCCCAAGGGTGGGATGATGGGTGACTGGAGAAGAGGTGGGAGTCTGCACAACATGGGTTCAGGGAAACACATGCTTACAATAGAAAAGTGGTTACAGGGAAAACAAATCCTACAAACTACATTGTTTGTGTGTCCTTGAATTATGAAGTTGGCTGTTGGAGTAATTATCATGTAGCCTACTTCCAGTTGGATTTATCTGGATGAGTCCCTTTGTCCTATCAAGCTGTTCCAGCGCAACTCTTAATTGTTACCATCTCCATTCTCACATGAAACAACAGAAGCAATCAACCTTGTCCACATATGGGGTTGGACAGATGAAAAGATGTGAAGTGGAACAAAAGAATTAGAGTAGATATGTATAAAAAAATAACTTCTTAATCTCCACATGAAAACAGATTTACACCTACAACTGCTTGTAATCTATACTGTCCTGATACTGGTTGTCTTAGACAATGTCTAGCAATGTCTGTGTGCAGTCCTCCATCAATTTTATGTCCCACCTTAAAATGTGGGGTTACAGTCTTTAAGGGCTCTCAGGTGAGTCACCACAACCAAGTATTTCTCACACTGTGGAAAAAAGCAGGTTAAGAACCCATGTTTGCAAATGAGCTAGCCATAATGTAACACAATTCCACACTGGAATGATGCCTGCAATATGTCGTCTTTGAAAATACTGAATTATGAGTGCTGTAGGTCCACTAAACCCCCTCTTCAACAGAGTGCACCTCTCCCCTCTATTTTCCCATCTTTCCATCTGTTTTTATCTGACTGGAACTTCGTATGTGGCTGAGAAAGAGAGCAATAAACTGCCAAATCTGCTTTGCCAATGATCAACAGGAAACTGCAGCTAGAGATATCCTTTGTTGCCGCAGACACTGACCACAGATGTATCACTGTGACAGCCATCAAGAAGCAAGATTTGTAGACAGTTGAACATGGATTAGAGAGTAACTATCAGTAAAAAAAAAACATTTGAGCGACCCAGAAGACCTACTCGAAGAAAGATGGAGGAGATGCACTCTCCAGCCGTGAATGGAAGTCATTTATATCACTAGTGATGATTTGTCAAATAGCTCAAGTGAAAACAGCCAAATAAGTGAGTGCAATGCTTCCCAGGAGCCAAGATCAACTATTACCTCAACATTGCAAACCTTTAAGAAGGGAATGTACGCTTTGATCGCTTAATTAACCTAATTACCTAATAGTGGAAAATGTGCAGAGGGAAATTGTGATTGGGCCTCCCAGCAACTTTCATGTAACTCAACTCAATCATCACACATCAGTTATTTCAGTTACATAAGCAGATATTTTTGGCCATGCTGGTGGCGCAGCTCGAGGGATATCAGTCGGAAGCAGCCTTTCAGTCCAGAATGAAATATCTCAGTGTCTATTATATGGATTGATACAGTATTTGATAATGCTTTGAGTCTCCTACTGACTTTGTTTATTCCAACTTCTTTCATAAGGTGAACATTTGTGGTTTGCTGTTCTTCTGTCTTACTTTTTTCCCCAGCACCATCATCAAATCTAAATTTTAATTTGTCCAGTACTTTAGATTACTATTCACAGTTTGGACAAATGCATTTTAAAGCCAGGCATTTTAAATTCTTCAATGTTAGCGATTTCTTGACCTCTGACCTCTCTGCCCTGTGACCTGACTCTCATGACTCTGTACCCGAAGCCATAACAAAACAGACATCCTCTGTTCACAACCCACTGCACGTTGTGGTGGTTGGTATGTGTGTGTGTGTGTTTTTAAGACTCACGCTGAGGTTTCTGTCCCAGATCTGGATGGTGCCATCTTGGCAGCCTGCTGCGATGAGCTTCCCATCACGGCTGTAGGTGCAGCATGTGGGGGTGACCTTCTTTCCCTGCAAGGAGCGCGGTTTGAACACCGACTTGTGCTTCTTGTCTGAGTTCAGGTCCCAGGTGCGCACAGTGCTGTGAACAGACAGAGAATTTAATTTATCCTCACCCAACTGTCATGAATCAGTCATAAAATATCTGTCCCTCAAAACATATTTGATCGTCAACACCACCCTCCCCAGCGTAATAAATCAGCATCATGGAGATACAGTGTGCCCTGGTCATTCTCATGAACATGAGGTTAGGCAGCTCTGTGTTGCAGGGTGAGGCGTTTTGCAAACAGCCGAACAGTAGATCAGTCTGACAGGTATGTCTGAAGCTTCCATGAAATCCCGATTCTCTTTCCTACATCTGTTGAACACATTACACAACCTGGAGCACTGAGAAGTGAATGCAGAGTTTTCATAATGCACAAATGAGAGATTTCATTCCAAAATGTCGTAAAATGTAAGTCCAATAAAAACCCCTTATGGTTACAGCTTCATATATAAAACATTGAACACATTAAACTAACTCAAATGGTGCTAAAAATAAAATATGCATTTACGCTTAATGCAAAAATTAAGAGACAGAATATCCAAGTTTTCCATCAGACGGAAAGAAAAACATGTGTATCAGTCATTAATTGCAGTTTGCTGCCATTTGGCTCAAGCATCTGTTAAAATAAGGGTTAACAATTAGGTTACTCAAAAAAGCCCTTAGAGCAAGCATAGTGTTTCTGCATTCTCTGAATCCGATTAAAACAAGGTGGAACATTTCACCTTTGACCCCGTTGGCATGACTTTTGTCAGGAGGTTGTCCAAGCAAGAGATGTTGTACACAGCTTCTTACAACCTAGCCTCTACTTAAACCTAAACAGCTAGTTAACATCTATAGCTAGTTAGGACTTTTCATTCAACTACCTCTATCTTCTCAGAGTTGCAAAATCCCCATTAAACAAGTGGTTAAACAAAACAAATGCAAAAAAAAAGATGCAGAAACTAATAAAAAAAGAAGATCAAAAATTATGACAGGACAGACAGAGGTGCTCGCCAATACAGAGACACATTTATTGAAAGACACACGAGCACCTTTAGCCAACCTTTCACAAACCCACGCCAACACTCACAGCAGACAGCAGACAGAGTACATCCAAATGTGTCTGTGACCGACTGCTTGCTTTGGTGAGCATCTTAACCTTTGGGTCATGAGGTCAGCAGAGGAGTATAAACACACAGGCAGGGCTGCTACTAACAGCCAGGCAAGGATTCCTCCGTGGCCCTCTACAAAGTCACAGACACACACACTCAACAGTGTTTGGATAAGTCTAACAATGTGATACAAATGCCAGCTGAAGACATATGGTTTGAGTGAGAACTGGCAAGGGTCAAATAAAACTCTGTTTGATGCATAGTTGTGTTTAAATCTACATAACCCAAAGCTGTTAATAAATCAAAAAGTCTCCGGCTGGGGGGGGAAAGCGCAAAAAGCCACGTATGTATAAAACTGCACGATACAACCTGAATCCTTCTGCATTGTACAGTAAGTGTTTATAAGAGTAGATATACAAGTGTATGTGTGAGAAGTGAAGGAAGAAGAGTGATAGCCATGGACTGGATGACAAATTGGTCCACCTGCTGCCTCACACAGACATCTCTATTTTGTTTACAGAAGACTGTAGGCGTCTGTCAACCCAATAAAGACAACATAACCTTTTCCGTAGCGCAGGTTGGAATGCTATTTATCGCAAGGGTTCTTTCCAAAACATGGCACTGCAGGCTGTCAGTGGGACAGAGCAGAGAAATCGGAGCCCACCAGTGCTAAGAAAACTACGAGCGTTGGGCAAAGACTGCACATACTCACCTGGGGAAACTCTCTGCTCTAACGTGTGGTACTCTGAAATGGCTCATTTAGGTGTAAAAACTTCCTATCTCCCATTAGAGTAAAAAAAAAATCACTCCAAAGAAGTAATAATAATAAAAACGTCAAGCTTCAGAGCAGCCTTAAACTTTTAAATCTGACGAGGTGGTTGTTTTTGGAAAGCAAAAGCAATGAAAGAGCATGAGATGTCAAATATTCACATGCAGCATGAAAAATAAAGTGAAAACTGAGAGGGTAATAACTTTGCTGTTTCCTCCATGTCAAAACCCTGTTTTCCCTTCAATCAGCAGCCCCCTTTTCCTCAACAAACGCTTCAGAGACAGAGGGGTGAATGTAATAAAATGAGACCTATACAACCTCAGTCATGCATGTGCACTTTACGAGGTAGCACAATCGTTCACACATCAACTGAGGAGTGACAATTCCCTGGGCCCCAGATTTTATCTGTCCTTCAGGTTATAGGCCTAGTGGGGGCGATGGTTGCTAGGATCACTTTCCCAGATGATGAGATAAGGAAGAGACGGAAAAGAATGGCGTACATCTTGTTTAAGGTTGTTTACTGGTCGAATTCCAGTGATAGGCTGTGTTGCCTGATGACTGGTTGACTGACTAACTGGGGCTCTGTTATGAGAAAGGAGGATTAAGAGGGAAGATGCTCCATCTCCTCTCACAGCTGAAGAAGATAAAGTGGGGAAATAACAGAGGGATTTGGGAGGAGGCATCCACACAATTGCACTCAAGCGAGCAAGAAAGGCAAAGAACAGAAACGCTTTGGCCCGAGCACAGATGGACTGTGGGTACAGTGAGAGGCTGATTCACAAAAACTCACAACATTATCAGTGTGGCTCCGAGCTAGAAGATCAATCTAAAGATGCCTTAGCGGGGCAGGTGTGACCGTACACAACAGGTACAAAATACCTGAAAAAAGCTGTCTTGGTGTCTTTGTGCTCCAGTCAAGATACCTTTTCAGATTTAACCAAGCAATCGTGTGATAAGACGCTTTCACACCCAAAAGGATGTGGCCTGATATTCAGTTCAACAACAAAAGAAACAAACACCGTATTCACAGATCAAACACTAAAGAACTAGATGTTACTGTCAGTCAAAAATTCCACCATGACTGTAAATTGAACAAGAAGGATAAATGCTCCCCTTTAAGGTATGGTATGTGCATTCTTGGGCAGGACATGGAACACTTGCAGTGTAAGGTGGGAACAGTTGGAGATGCGCTGGACTGTGGATGAACCTGATGTGTCCAACAGTGTGAATCACCCCAACATGCTCACACACATTTTGTGTTGTCTGTCCTCAGTCTTCATCCCTGTTCTGTCACGCAGATCACCCTTAATAACCCAGCAGTAGTGCCCTGTTCCTCAAAAAAATCCAAAGTGAGCTATCACCAAGCATTTGGCTAAGAGCACTGACAAACAGACGACCTACTTACTTGACAAGATCAGAATGGCAGAAATAATCAATTAGGACACAGGGGCTGAGAGAGAAAGAAATACTCAATACAGAAAAAACACTTTTAGTACATGTGCAATAAAATATCGATCAATTTATGCATGCCGCAAATCAAAAACCTGCTTGGTGTGACTTTCTATTTTTTTGGATGCTCGCCAAAAATAATTGTGTTTGGTTTGAGAGCATGACCAAGGAAAATCATTTGTTCCCCATCAGTAAAAAGTCCTGCCATGTTGTCCACTGGGCTTTCTTGCATAGAGCTACACATTCAAGTCCAGCTGCAGCCCTGAAAGCAGGCCAGCAAGAAGGGAATCCCTGGCATTTGAACCTCCTGGAAACATTCCTCAAATTGTGTGTATTTGTGTGTACACATGCTCAAGTGTGCCTCAAGATTCAGAAGAAGTAACATGTGGGCCCAATTAGAAAGTCGCTGTTTGTCCCATCCTCTGCTCCACTGGTTGAAATTTCAGTCACAAAAAAGAGCTTAACATTAATTTCTGATCATTCCCCTGGGCACTATAAAACTGCACGAGTAAAATAAAGAATCAGTGGCGTTGTGCCCTGAAAAACACTAAAGCAAATCTTCCCACAATGTTAGTTCTTTGTTAACTGTTTTAAGCAGTATGGTTTGTTAACTTTAAACAGAAATTATTTCAAGGTTTTAAAGCCGCTAGTGTTTAAGATTACATTTATTAGAAAACGCTGTGGCTCTCAAAACACACCACTGCCAGCAAGTCCCAGCCATGTTTTTAGTTTACTTCAAGAACTGCCAAAGAAAAACTTCCACCGGGAGTAGACCAAGCGCTATCGCCTTCACTTCCCAAAAAATAAAACCAAAGTTTTCCAACAGTTCTTCAGTCTTTCAGCAAAGACTTAGATCAAGTCAAAGTTGCTCAATGCTTAATGGACATTTGGCTCCCTTGGATCAAACATGATTATTGTTGGAAAACACTGTGCCATTTTACAAATGCTAACCTAAAAAAGCAAATGACAGAAGAATGTGAAATGCTGACACATTCACATCAATCTGAGGAGAAACACTTTTCACTGACCAACATGTGTCGCACGGTTCTACTGAAGCCCCATTCAACCCTCAGTTTGGGAGGACAATCGCTGCCACCCTGCTGCTGCATTAATAAACTGCTTCATCAGTGCTTCCCTCTCATCCACTTCCTCTCACAGAAAAAAGTCTGGGTTCATGAAATCATTGAAGGAGCTGGGAGAAAGCACTTATGAATGAAATTCCACACAACCGGGGGGATCTTTAATTAAGGAGCGGGGCGGTCCAGTGATCATGCTTAATAACCTATTCAAATAAACACAACAAAGACCTCCTAACTAGGAAGAAAGACCTGGAAAAGCCTAGATGTTGGTCTAATGTTGAAGCAGACACCCACTGGCACTACTGGCTGACTGCTGGTCCATTCTAAAGAGGTCCACTGACTACAGCCTGGCCTCTCTGCAGAATCCAGACTTATTCAAAGGATGGCACTGAAATGGATGGAGCAGCATACATCACGAGGTGGTGATTCAGAGAAAGGAGGAAACATTCTTTGATGATCTGTCCTTAATAAACTGCATTAATAATCCATGTGAACTAAAAAGCCTGGTTGTCTATAAGGTTTCAGTGTGTTCCAACTTCCAAAGGTCCACCAATAATGGCACAGCGCCGTCACAGCTCTGTTTCATGTCTTCATGGCAGCTGCAGAATACAGTCTGAAATCATGCAGATACACATCTTACAACAGGAAGCTTATTGTTTGTGGTTGTCTCTGAAGTTCATGTTTTAGTTACGGGTAAGAGATCCATGTTGTCATCCATAGACATCCTAGACAAAC
>OMNN01031262.1:0-36498 GCA_900302755.1 Chromis chromis | reverse complement strand
CTATAAGGTTTCAGTGTGTTCCAACTTCCAAAGGTCCACCAATAATGGCACAGCGCCGTCACAGCTCTGTTTCATGTCTTCATGGCAGCTGCAGAATACAGTCTGAAATCATGCAGATACACATCTTACAACAGGAAGCTTATTGTTTGTGGTTGTCTCTGAAGTTCATGTTTTAGTTACGGGTAAGAGATCCATGTTGTCATCCATAGACATCCTAGACAAACCGTCTGTGATGTTACACAGTACTTACTGGAGGGACGTTTTAAGGTCTGATTTGGTTTTAACACCTTCTGTATTGTCGCAGTTACAACAGCCAGATAATGCAAATCTGAAAAGATGGAAGGGAACTGACGCTCATCAGGGTCTCCCCAAACATATACAGCATAACTCTAATGAAAAAGAAAAACAGGTTCTTGCTTTAAAAAAACGTTCTATATATATGATAGTGTTTATGAAAATGCTTTACATGTAAAGCTTTGTAGAAGAAGTGAAATGTACTTGCAAGCAACATATTCTATCCTAATATCTTGAAGACTAAAGTCTGAAAAGAACTGGCTATCAGAGTACAGAAACAAGGACTGTTGTAATGTGATCTGAAAGTTTGGCACCTGTTTAATCTCCAGCAGTTACATTTTGTTTGCACTGGAGCATTGAAAAGGGACGTTTGACTGAAGAAGTGATAGGTTTGAGGGGTAGCGGGTTCACCAAGAAAGTAAAACACATCACTTATCACCAAGTTACCCCTGTGTTGCACAGCACATTACCAACACGATGAAGTAAAAGTGCAGTAAGGGAAGTTGAACAACAGTTCAACAGACAACCTCCTCCACCTGTAAATCAATATAAGCAATCCCTCCCTCTCTCTAAGTCGCTGCCTCTTTCCATGTCTGAGACACAGGTTGCTGTGTTGACCTGGTCTGCTGCTGTGAACCTTCCTCACATGCAGCTGTTCTGCCTGTGAATGGCTCCCTGTGCGCTCCTCTCCGCTGTTCTCCTGTGAGCTGGCCAGGGGCAACACCCAGTGCTAACGTGCCAGGGGAGGATTTCCAGAGCCTCAATAAGAGCTAAATAAACCAACCTCCACATCTGGGAGAGCAGTAACACTGGTAAACAGTGGGCCGTGGCCTGCCCACAAAGCCAGGCCCTTGTTTCCACTTAATGATGATAGCCCTGGGTTTCTGCACTGCTGCCTGTCACACTCACTTAGACTCATCACTGTGCTGTAGCTCACTCACATGTGTTCCCTCACAAATATCCCCACACACCTATACACAAGAGTTATAGCCTCTGCAGCCATACAGGTCTAGTGTTGTTTTTAAGGAGGTAGTAGGCTGCTATGAATCTGCCATCTGAGACAAATATGTTTGTATATCAGCCTATTATCTCCTGTGGTTGATCTGGTTCAAATCACTGCATACAAATACAGAGATGCATTTGGACAACATCCAGTATAAATGTGCCATGTATCAATGCACAGCTAGGGGGTCAGACTACACTTTGCAGATGCATAGTTTGGACTAGAGGACTCCCTGCTGGTGACAGAAGAGATGAGAGCAAAATTCAATGAGAGCACTGCTTTGGACATGGACAACTTGGTTTGCCAGTAAGGATGACTGTGAATAAAATGTTGTAAAAGTAATCATAATATTCAAGTAGTAAATCTGTGAATGTTATCATTAAATTGATGTTTTAACTGTTTCTGGATCACACTGTGCAGTAGATTATTATCACATGAAGTAATGCAACAAAAGAATCTCATTTCATTACTTAGAATTAGATCTGACTTACATTGTTATGAAAATGAATGCTATTTCAGATAATTATTTAAAAGCACGCCACTGGGGCCGCCGTATAGCTCACTGAGTTAAGGCGTTACCATGTGGGCGCAGGTCGCCAGCAGCGGTCGTGAGTTCGAATCCGGCTCAACACCCTTTGCTGCATGTCTCTCTCCTCTATACCCCCCTTCACCCTGTCTCTCTCTATCATTAAAACTGGGAAAAACTCCCCCAAAAAATAATACTTTAGAAAAAGCACGCCACTTCTCCTGCATAGCATATCTCTCAGACTGCCTACTGTTGTTCATGGGTTTTCTAAATGATTACTAATAATGACACGTGCTTGTTGGTAAACCAGAAAATGTTTCATATGTCTGTGCATGCAGCGGGCAGGTTGGTAACCATTTCTCCACATGAAAAAATCTCTTTCACAATTGTTGCTTAGAATTATTTACCAGATAGCAGCACAAGGGGAAGTGATAGCCTCTGCCTATAACTCACAGCTTACAATACTTGTTTAAAACTTACCCATCGTTGGAGCAGGTCATGAACTCTTCTTTAATCTTGGGATGCCAGCAGCCACAATTCAGCATTGCCGTGTGGCCCTGAAAAAAGTATAAAATAAAAATTAACTAAGTGTACACTTTAAACACAAACCAAATTGTTGCTGAGCCTAGCTTCTAGTCACTTTGAGGGGCTGCACTCAACCTAAAATCATGAGCATGTTGTTTAATGCAGATCCAGTTGTAGCCATAAGAGCTGATGGAAACTTAAAAGGGTAAATGCTGCCAGTAGGAACCAATGAAAGTAAATTCATGAGGGTGTATTTTGCAATCTTGCATGCAAGTAATGCGCAAAGACAGCTGGTGTTCTTCATTGTTAGCTGTTGTTCTTCATTTGTCTCATACCAAAACTGCTATGTGAAAGGTCGCCAGTTAATTATTCCAAGGGTGCTGTAACATTTTTGTGATGGTGCATTTTCAGTTCAGTGTGGTATAAACTTCATGGCAAATGTGAGGTCTTTATACAAAGAGAAATGTGCACCAATTATTTTGCCTCATCTGCATGAACTGTACAGGGCTCTCCCTTGAGCAAAGGCCTCTTAATTTGATCATATTGTAACACTGACATCCCTGACATAGGCCCTGCCTTACAACCGAGCCAGTGAACTTGATGCCGTGCAGCAGGCTGTGTCACAGCTTCAAACGGTGAGCTCCTTGCAGAGTAACTTTTAGCCATTTCCTCTGATGGAGGAGTCCTGTGGAGAATTACTCATAACAAATGACTTCAAAGCGAGATAACCCAGAGAGAGGCCTCCCCGACTGCCAGGTCGGAGAGGAACACTTCAGCGTGATGCAAAGAAGCTTCATACATGACATACCACTATTTGACAGGACGCTCAAGAAAGCAGAGCCATGCATGAGCACAAGTTGACCAAATTACATTGGTATGTGTGGATCAGGAAGAGGGCCAGCCTGTTCACTGTCAGATACTTTAAACACACCACTTGAATAATTGATAAAGTGAAGCTGCCTATGTCTTGCTGTTTTATGACTAAAAAGAATCACAAATTGCCATGCTGTTAAATTTTATGGTAAAATACACACGCTCTACTATATGATGAGGTTAAAACTTAAATGGGCTTTGAATGGCCCGACTGCTTCCCTGTTCGGTGCAGTAACATCAAAACAAACAATCATCCATCACAAGAGCTACACGATTAGGGTAAAAGAGCCGCTACCTTCCTAAACAAATCTGATTCCTCTTCCTTAACAGTTTAGGACAACAAATTGCCAATGACTGAAAAGAAACAGACGGATATTCATACCAATAGTAAACATAGAGCATGCTAATGACAAACAGAACCAAAACAAAAACCCTCTCTGGAAACAAAACTGAGTAAGGATAAGGGACTGAGGGGACAATACTGGCATTCCCAGTTTGTTTTCATTGAAACTGTTTCCAGCCGAGCACAGACTGGTTTTTGTGTTTATAAGGTTTAAAGTTTAGGAATGCTGAAAGGATTAGTTGATTAATCAATTAGTTGATGGACTGAAAATTATAATAATAAAAGTTTGTCAAGCAAAAATTCCAAACATTGTTTGGTTTCAGATTCCCTGATGTTTTTCTGTTTTTGGATTTTGGACTGTTGGTTGGATAAGCAAATGGAAGACTCTGGCACACAAAATGTTGTACTATTAACCTATTGTTCTCCAGGCACATTCGAAGATGTCTAAAAAGGATCTGTCGCGACTGCAATATAAGTAGCTGATAAGAGAGAGACCACCTCCCCTGTTTATTGGTGTCCCCTATATATAGGTCTGTGGCCAGTATATAGGAAAGACTAAACAAATCACAAGCACATAGCACAACACAGCAGCGTGAGCTCCACAGGATAAGCCGCAGCAGTCCACTTGCATCTTAAAGATAAGCGACACTCCTCTGGACAGAGAAAACAGATCATGGGAAGGTCTACGACACCACTTATAATGCAATCCTGATATCCCTCCCAAAGCAGTTTCACCACAATTCACACCTTGGGTTGTGTGAATAGAAATAAATACCTGGGACTCCTCATCAGTCAATACTAAGGAGGCCCCATGAACAAGAGGTGAAACGTTTGCCAGAACCAGAAGAAGTCCTATGGCCTTCTACCGAAGCACTTAGGATTTGTTTCTGTTATGGTTTTTCCACAAAAAAATTAAATTACATGGTTAGATATTCTTAAATGACATCTATCTTACAGTGAGATGAGTTTGGAAGGAAGCACTTGTCTGTCAACAGAGGCAGAGCAGAGGCAAGGACTTAATTATCACATGAGACACAGCTAATCGACTGGGACACTGTCAGCGGGCCAAAACGCATTTTCATTGAACCAAACTCATCATCAGCTCCAGATGGGACAAGAATGGATGACATCCAGGAAAACTCTACTTGCAATCAATGGGCCTTCACTTCAAGTCATTCATATGGGTGGTATAAACCATGTCTAAATGCACTGCAGCTGGCACAGATGGTCACTGACCACCGATATAGCTTTCTCAAACACAGTAAAACACAAACATGGACACTTAATTAGGATCCTCCTTTGTAGATTAAGGTATATACAAGAAATGAACCACGACAGTCTTGAAAGTATTTTTTGTTCCTCTCCCCCTGAGACTGCCTCTGGCCAGTCTTACAGCACAGACCATTATCCTTGCGTACAAAAACAGACCAGCTACACCTTGCTACCATTACACATTGGCAAGTTGTACCCATAGAGCAGAAGAGCAGATCATTCAATCTGTGTTTAGAATTAGCAATCACTCCTGGGCAGACTGCTGTTGCTATAGTAATGAAAACATAAACACCTGTAAGATCTATCATATTAATTCCAGATTAATACAACTTGGGTCATATTTTTATAGTTTTGGCCACTGTTGGCCATTATTTTACTTCTACCTAACAACACAATTGCTGAAATCTGGTAATCACTAAAAGTCAGACAAGGTGAGAGACACATACTGTTAGTAAAAAGACAGGTTTTAAGCAGGTTTGCCAAGCAAATTAAGGACAACAGTGAAAATATTACCCAAAATGTTGATTTTTAACCTCCATCTTGGTTAACAGGCCAACCTCTTGGTTTAACTTGACATAACATGGTTGCTGTTGTTGTGCGCACAGTTGTCCTCTGCAAGGAGTTATTATTACAGAGAGTTCTGTACTCATGAGTTTTTCTCTAAATAAATGGATCTGAAATCTGGTAAAAATGTGTTGGCTTCTCTACAACCTGTGGAATCATCTGACTGCTTATGTTTATTGTTCTGTCAGACCTTGTTACTGTGTCTCCAAAACTCAGTGATTACTTTGATGATATGTTTTCATAAACCAATTGAAATGATGGACAAAATTACAAAAATGGGGGCCCAAGCTGAATAAACTGAAATTACATGTGAACATGACTTTGGCATACCTTGGTGTTAGCCATATCCACAATGTACTGGTCTCCCTTCACACACTCCATGACGTTGAAGCCGTCACGGTCCAACACCTTGGCCTGAGCATTGCCAGAAACGACCAGGATGACATCACCAGTGATGCTGTACTGCAGGGACTTGATTTGATGACTGAGGGGACAAAGACAAAACATGACATAAAGACACTTTCAGATTTATTTTCTGTGGTGCTGCTAGGTTCCAATATGTATCTTAGAGTCGATTTGCAAGACATCTGCAAGCTATGATTGTACAGCACCGTTATATAATACTAGAAGCTTTCTAACCTTCAAATAGTTCAGGTACAAACACAAACAGCAGATACATGTAACTATAGGAACAAAACAGCCTGACATCTGATGAACACCTGATGATTGGCATCTTTGATCGACAACAAGCAACAAACAAACACGCTAAACCACAACAGTGAGCATGATAGCATTTTAGCTGTGAAATGGAAAGAATTACCTTTCAAACATATTACGGACAAACATTTTACATCTGTATGATGCTGTGCAGGATGTGTAAGGCTCTGAAAACAAATCCCCATTGGAAAAAGAAGGATGTAGTTATTGATCTACTTAAAGTGGAGCTATATTTGTGTATTAAATGTATCTCTATGACATTATATGTAATTTTCATGTTTTGAACTTTAACTGAGAAACATACAAATCATTACAATGCACAACTCTGCATGTTCTGAAGAGACAACTATCTGTACCACCAGAGTGAATTCAGGTCAATAATAAACAGCCTTAATACAGCAGGGTGTAGATGGGGCCAAAATTTGTGAAAAGAAAATGAGGCCAGCATCAATTCTGTTATTATTTAGCTAGTAGGAAATAGCTGGGTTGACATTAAAAGCTCACCAGAGAGCACTGTATTTTCAAACTTCTTAATGTTTTAGTTTAACTGAGCTCACAAGTTGCCTTTTTAAGTCAGGAAAGAGGAACAGTGGACCTTAACAGCACAGCTTGTTAGTAAACCAAACAGGCTACTGGATCACATTGTAATCAAGTTAAATGTAGCGTAAATTTTAGTTAATAAGGGGAAGCCTGCTCCAGCTCAGCCCACTGATTCCCAAAACCAAAAAAGAATTTGATCTTTGATGATAGTTTCAGTGAAACACAGAATAAACATGCATCCACATACACAAACACCCGCATATCTAAACCATCTGCTTCTGAAAGGCTCATTTTGCATGAAAAGAGAGGATGTCACAGAGTTAACACAAGGCCCAATGAAGCTCAACAAACACATGTGTGTTTGTGTATGTGTGTACACTTTGGCACACATAAAAGCAGTCGGTGCACTGGATGTTTGCATGAAACTAATTAAGCACATGTTAAGCAACTGTGTTGATGTTCCACGTACCAATCACAGGGCTGCAGGGATCTGAAGGCCTGCAGAGCCTGGTCCATCCCGGCAAAATCCCAGAAACGCACATCATAATCATATCCACCAGTCACCAGACGGGCTCCGGAGGGGTCTAAACCAAGAGCTGATACCTGAAAAGACAATTACATTATTTAAAACTAAAAGACAATATGTCAGCCTATACAGTTCAGGGGCCAACCAGCTGTAGAAGGCTGCTTCAGATGCTTGAAATATTTGACAATGTAGTCACACTGCCTCAGCTGAAGGCAGGAACAATAAATAGAAGCCAAATGTTTAAGTTTCATGATCCAATTATTCAAAACAAAACTCTTTTAAAACTGCAATCATTACTGAATCTGGCTCAAAACAATTCATCCCCTTTCTCACTTCTAGAACAAATGAAACAGACGCAGCTGCCCTGATGCAGACCTGCAGAATGAAATCTTTTAGTGTGTGCATAAGATAAATAACACATGTTGATTATGAGTCATTTATGATAAATACACATTCGACAGATACAAATTTCGATTCGAGGCAATACTTTCTTTAAAGAGTTTACAACTATTCTAATTACTGAGAGCTGAAGCCTTACCGTCTTGGTGCCGTGCTGCAGAGTGATCTCATGAGTGTCTGGAATCTTCTTCACTGGATTCTGAGGCGGGAAGTTGAGGGGAATACATGGAAATAAAAAAAGGAAGACAAGACTGAATTAGGTGTATGGTTATATTGTAGACTGTCATTCAGTTTTATGTATTTTTACTTTACCAGGCTGCATAAGAACTGTCACACTGTTGTATGTTTTTAATTGTTAGGCTCTGAGCCGTTTTGTGCAAAAGTGAGACATTTACTTCATTTAATCACAGTGTAAATACTCTTCCTATGAAAAACAATAAATCACCCCACATTTTAGTAAGACTAATAACTTAAGATGCTGTTACCTTTCATGTGTCACTGCCATTTTGGTATCATAAAGAAACACAAAGATGCAACATCTCAAGGGCATATTATTATTCTTGTCCCTAATAGTGCAGCACTGACCAGCGATTATTTTTCTCGTGCTGCCATCTTGTGGTGAGATTTTAAAACACCCCAGTGTGTACTGTGACAGGTGACAGTAGCAAAATCATACGAGTAAATAATTAAATTGCAAATGACTGAATTCCATTTTACTTCTTCAGTATGTCGGTCCTGATATTGTGCACTCTATCTCCCGGACACCTGAATATAAAAGGGTCATTGTGAATTACTAAATTAGTTATTAATAGTGACCCCTGTGCTTTTCCTCCTAGGTTACAATGTCTGAGCATGAAGAGAGTTTTTATTTTAGACAGAACAAGTGAAAACTCAATGAGATTCAGATTGTGGACCTACAGGAAGGATATTGTAATCCACAAGTAATGTCTACTTTTCAGCAGTACATTTTAGACGTACATCATCATCGTCGTCATCCTGTCCCTCCCCTTCGTCATCATCATCATCACTGTGAGCTGTGCTGCCTGAGTAACCTGGAGGAAGAGGTGGTCCCACAAGCTCATCGTCATCCTCCTGCGCTGCATGTTGAGGAGGCACCGGGGGCCCAATAGGCTCTGAGTCTGAGTCAGAGTCTGATCCACTGCTGCTTTCACTCTCATGTGCTCTAGAAAAATCAAACATCAAAGTAGAAACTTAACTTAAACTTGAACAGCAGACATGCTAACTGGCAGCCAGAGCAGACTGTAAAATATTAGTCTCAAAAATCATTGCCTACCTTGAAGCAGCAGCTGCAGCTTTTTGTTTCTGAATGTGGACTGACGGTTTGACTGACTTGGAGCTCTCCCCTTCCTCCTCCATCTGGGTCTCCTTCTGCCTCTCCTCTAAGGATCCAACGATTACAATTACACTCATGATTACTAAACAGCTTTTGTCTCATCATGACTGAAGACAAACTTACCTAACACATGCTGACTCCTCTCAATTGCTGTTCGCCGTGTCTGCTCAAAAATGGCATCAAAGTCAAAGGTGCGGGCTTTCTTACCTGGAAGGTAAAAAACAAACGGTCACGGTCACAACTCAAATAATCATATCATATATATTAATCATATAGGAAATTAAAAAGTAAAATAAATGACCATGTGGGCTGAATCGCACATACCAAACCCAGAAAATCCCATGACAGACCCAATGTCTCCGTCACCACTCATCTTGCCTGATGCTGTAAAAGAGGTGAGTAAAATGTTTATCATAGGCTGTTAATAACGAAAACTGTAATGACAATTTATTTTTTATATGAATGCTTAAAAATGAACCTTCTTGTCTCTGTAAGGCGGAGACACTACAGTAATGTCTAAAGAGGTACAATCTCTTATCAATTTATTTAAATCAGGATGTTACTCTACACAATGCAAGAATACGAAGCACCGAAATCTGAAAAACAATTAATGATGCAAAGGTCTTGGCGTGCTAATAACAATAAAGCAGTAACATCAACATAACAACAGACTGCATATGGTCGTAAACTTCATTTAGGTTACATATTATTAAAATGTACATCGAGTAAATTAAATAACCTCATATTACAGATTTTGTACAAAACATAGGGTGGATTCAGTTCTTTTAAAACTAGGGCTGCACAATATATTGTTTCAATGTATCGTTATTTTTCATTTTGATGCGGATGCACCCCCCTACACAATGACCCTAATCAATCCTAATCATGAGTTATTCAAGTCAGCTGGTGGAAATTCTGTGGTTACTCATACCTCAATATATATCGCAGAGGAACAAAACATCACAATGTCAGTTTTATAAACACCATGCAGTCCTAATTGAAATATATCGTAGCTTATTTGTTATGTTTGACATCAGTGTTATGTAGGAACATGTTAAAACCGTACAGTGTGTTTAAAACATGTAACCATAGCTATTAGCTAATAACAACAGATAAAGGACTTGTAAAAGCACTTCTTGTTTTTTTTTAGCATACAAATATTAAGGGCAATTAATGCTGCGAACGTTTACAGTAATTTGACTATTCAAACGCAACGGTGGGAAGTGAATACCTCCAGGATATAACATTTAAGTTCAGACAACAAACAAGCTAGCTAAAACAGAGGCGACGCATGTTTGTTTTCATGTAGCTTTACTAGAATAATTTAGCTAACGTTAGCTGATAAATGTCATGTAAGCTCAGAAAAGAGCACATACATGTAGCTCGTGTGAATCTAACGTTATACTGAACATACAGACGTAAAGACAGCAAGAACTTCTTACCTTCATCTACTTTTTTGGGATCCATGTTTTCAAATATGAACGTTACCTTTTACCTCCGGAAGTCCTTCTTCTTCGCTTCCGGTCTCGCTTGCAGCTGTTCTGCGCAGGCGCTCACTGTTGGCGTTTCAGCATTCTGTAAGAAAGTTACTGCTGAGGCTGTTTCCATGAAAGTAGAGGATAGATACGCACATTGATATCTCTTGCCCCTTTAAAAACATAATAGAGAAACTATTTTCCACATCAGACCTATATTCTCAGTTTGTCAAAGCTGATAACTTTGTCTACTAGTTTAACCTTAAAAATATAATATGTTATGTTACTCTTTGAATACTCTTCAGTAGCGGATACAGCTCACCATTTTATTTGCCTTTTTTATATAACAAATACAAATTTCCTGAATCGCTCTTTAGGTTTAACATTATATCCTTGAACTGAAATCAGTGTCCTAAACAACAAAAAAGGGGAAACGGCCCATTTTATGTTCTTCAATTTAATTTCTAACAGGTATGTCTCATCTATATGTGCTGCTGATGTTTTACTGAACCTCTGGCAACTAAACAGCTTAAGTGTCCTGCTTATATTAAATATTATGTAAATATATTGAGTGATAAATGCTAAATCTCCCAATAAGTCAAACATTAAATATAGCTTGAAAGAGCTACCCGCTGGCTCACAAACACAAACCAGATCATGTAAACAGGCTCATGTGATGAACAGTGATGACAAAGGGAAGGGAAGGGAAACAGCTTTGAAGTTTTTACTTGTTAAGGCAGCCAACTGTGTACAAAAATAAAGTATAAATGTAGAAAACTTTAGACACAAATGGCACAAACCTACAGTTTCATCACAACATCACAGAAGACAGTAGTAGACTTATAGTCTATAAAGATATTTTCATGATATTAAATATCACTGCTGATCATATATATACTTTCTATTATCACAGTTTAAAACACATCTGATTTACAGTAGGCTACTTGCAACTGGCACGAAAACTCTAGGCATATTATTTTTTTCAAGTAATATACCATCTACTTATACATCAATGTGGCGCTTTTTTCTTTCCTTGAAACACTCAAGATTCTTCTTCAGCCACCATCCTCTCAATAGCAGCCCAGTCTATTTTACTGAGGTTGCTGCTTGCACTTCCAGAGAGATTGTCCAACCAGTCCATCCCTGAAACATCTGCTCTGGCGCCATCATCCTGGTCATCTAGAAGAGCCGCCAAAACCTGAGAAACATACAACAAAGTATGAAGATATGATCTGTCAAGTATTTGAAATAGTTGAAACAATATTATCTAACATTATTGTTTGCAGCAATAACGCAAACTTTAACCGAATTGATGTTGGAATCAATGAAACAAAGTAGTTATTCAAGAACCAGGTAATCAATTGAGAGTGACTGAGACACTATTTTAGATCTACAGTGGTTGGATTACACAAAATTCTACATGAAAAACTGGATTCTTACAATGTTAGACTCCTCTAGGCCCTGCAGCCTGTTAAATTCTGGTCGGCCCACTTCTTCTCTCTCTTCCATCCTTGACTGCTCCCTCAGGATCCCTCTTCCTACAGCTGAAAAACCTCTGTTCACCCCCATCCTTCTCTGATATCCAACATGCCGTTCCTCACTCTGGCTTGCTGCATGCAGTTTAGTGTGGCTCTTGGTGTCAGAGATCATGCCACGCCTGGTCACCTGAGACAGACGGTCCTTTGGCAAAGACGTCACTAAAATCAAAACACAACATGAATCAGGTTTGCTTATTGTTGACAATTTCATGAAAATAAGTGGAAAATCATTTATTTACAGGCGAGAAATCGATGTAGGTCATTATGATTAAGACACCTGGTCTATGTAGTCCCAGTCTCCTGCGGTGTTCCTCTGAAGGCCGCTTCAGCACATCAGCAGACTGTGGGCGAAGATGGGGCAGAGCTTGTCCTAACTGGGGCTTATGGCTTCTTTTATCATCGACAGCAGCACTGTAAGTCATAAAAAAGATAGTACCTTCTTTACTATGTAAGCTCATATTCTTATTTCCCATACATGTGTATATACAGTATCCTGTGATAGTTTTGAGCAATTTAGATGTTTAAATTCTTGTACGTGATACAATACCATTAAGGAGGCGTCAGATCAGTTCTAAATTATTTCTGTAGCATGTTAATGTCCCTAAATATACAACCAGAGTCATTAGGAATTATCGTTATCTAAAAGAAGAACAAGGAGTCCTACAACAGATGGTATGGATCCTCCAGAGAATTATGATGTTTTATTCCATTTTTCACTGCTCTTTGTATGAAGTTGACTGATAAATGTCAAATATCCATGACATTTATTTTGAAAGCGTCCTTCCTTTATTTTTTTATCGAAATGGACTTTTAGACACTGCACAAAACCAAGTAATTGTAAAAGGTTCACGTGTGTTTTCTTGCAACTGCATATATACAAAATGGGTTTGTGTCTGTAAAGATTCTGATTATTGTACACAAATAAAGATGTGTCTAAAATAACATCCTATAGTTGTCATGTTTCCACCTCATCATCCTAACACCCTCAGTTGTGAACGGAATGTTGATCTACAGGCTGATCTAATAACCAATCTGGAATTATTGATGAATAATTGATGATCAGCTCAAATGCTGGATCTGAGCACAATTACTATTTAATGAGACAAGATCCTGGTCAAGTTACTGTTGCAGAAAATACCTGTGTGTGGGTGGAGCGGATGTCGACCGTGTGGTGGAGGTCACTGGAGGACCTTCAGTGTGTGAAGTACTGTGCAGGGTTACAGTAGAGTTGGGAAAATCACTCGCCAAAGACCAAGCCTCACGGGTCCTCTGGTTGAATTGCTCCAGAAGCATGAACCTGTTAAATGGAAATAACAGTTTACATGTGCATGATGCGACCTAGCTCCGGATAAGCGGAAGACGATGAATGGATGGTTGGATGTGCATGTCTTCTGGGCATAGACAATTTAAACAGATACATACTTTTCTTTTTCCTTTTTGGTTCTTCCAACGGTCGTTTCATTTCTGTTTGCTGATTTCTGTAGAAAGCAGGTGAACAATGTGGATTTAACATTACAAAAACAACACTAGAATTTCGACTCTAATAAAAAGGCAACCATATCTCACCACTGCTGAAGAGTTAGGGAAAGGCTTGCGCTCCCTCTCTCTCAGGCTTTCCCTTTGTTTCTGATACACAGCCAGTCTTTCCCTTTGTTTCCTTCTCATCCAGATCCTCAGCTCTTTCCTCTCATCCTCCGGAAGGACTCGTTTCTGCGACATCCAGCTGGTTTGCGGCTGTTCCGGCCTGCTGTGGGTCATATTACTTTTCAGCCCGGGGATGATCATAGTTGTTTAAATAGTCATTTTAATGAACTAATTTTTAGTAGGTACTGCACCTGTTAGGATGTGAAGTCTGTGAGCAGGACAAATCCATGTCAGTTTGAGATAAATAACCTTCCTTTACCAACTCGGCTAAGATTTCTGCTGTATCGGATAGCTCAGTCTGACCCAGATTCTCATCTGTCCATCTAGAGATTGACAAGTGGAGGACAGGATATTGTAAAAGTGTTGAAGAGGAAGGAAATAAAGGTAAGCACATCCCTAATAGAAAATGTGAGTCATAAAATGGTTAAAAGACCTCAGATCTATTTAAACTTACACATGAGATAACTCGTATTCTTCAGCAAACTGATCTTCTATCCCTGTAGATGAAAGATGAAACAATATTTTAGGAATGTATCTGACAACAATAATACAGTGGAATTCCTGCTCCATCTAACATCACAAGCTCAAATAGTACACTAGTCATCTGTTAGTAGATCAGCAGAAAATAACAATCAACATTTCTCAAAGTCTGAGATATTTTGGTAGTAAAACATTAGCAGTGGCAAACAAGACTGATTAAAGTTGTCTGTCAGCATACTGGCATGTTGTTTAACTATTTTCATTAGGCAATTGTTTACTTGGTGGGGTGTAAAGGTAGGAAGGACCAGCTTGGGGACTGTTAGGGGAAGTAGAATGATGAAAAGAAGGTTTTCTTTCAGGAACCACATATTCATCTTCTGGATCATCCTCTTCATAGGCATTTGGTTCAAATAAAAGATCAGGATCAGGTCTTGGTGGCCATGCTGTTACACAAAACATACAACTGATGTTAACTGAGTTTTTTGCAATGTTAAAGTGCTATATAGTTCTCTATTACATTTGTTTGTATTTTCTGTATGGTTTTCAGGGATTTGCAGTGTCATTTGAAATACAATGCAGTTGTAGCTTTAATTACAGATGAATAGTTTCAGGTTCTACCTTTCTGTGGGACAGATAGTCTCACAGTTTTCTTTGTCTTCACATCAGGAGCCGCATCTGGGGTGAGCTTTTCAATAGTGTTCACCAGCTACACAAAGACACAGCAGGGCAAACAAGGAATGATCTAAACATGTCACTCTTAGATGCCAATTTGTAAATTAGGATGGCTAAAAAATATAGACAGGATATAAGCAAATACAACACGCTCATGTACCATCCTGGAGTTTGAGAAGTCCTTCTCCAGATGATCTGCAATGTTCTGTAGAGCAGTCAACTGGACATCCAGCTCCGTCAGGCGAGAGGAGAACCAGACTGTAGGAGGTGAAGAGGAGGCTCCACGAGGTGCAGCGCTCTGTGTCTTTATGGCCTGACAGATATCAGAGTCAGATGGATCGACCAACACACTGTCTTGAGGAGCGATTCTCTCTGGAACTCTACTGGGCTCAATGTGGCTCAAGGAAGGGATATCTAGGGTAAGCAAAGATATTTGGAAGAAGATCAGATTACTAGCAGTATTGCTGTGCTACAAAGCAGGCACGACTGCATTCAGCATAAAGACATAACGGTGTAAAACCAACGATATAAATATATATAAAGACCTGGGTGAGGGGTGGGTGTCAGGAGATTTTCTGGAGTAGTAACTGAGGGTTGTGGATCAATGGCAGCAGCAGAACCTCTTATAACAGATGTTGCAAGAACATGAAGCTGAGCAGAAGTAGGTGAAAAAGGCCGGATGGAAGGAACATCCTGTGTTCCTGGGCTGGGACCCGGCAGCAGATCTTGATGCTGCATCATATCCTCTAGATCTAAAACACTTAAGAACTGTCGGCCACCCAGATCCTGCAAGACAAACATATCAAAACAAAAAAAATTGAATTTCCTTTACCTGAAGTGACTCCTTGCTAGACAAAAAGGGTATGAGTGTGCGTACACTACATGAAAAAGATATAATTTGGAGCCTTGTTCAGATATTTTCTAGCTTAGATGATGGTGAAACTGTGTATTCATGGCATAAAGTGTTAAATAAACTAAAATAAATGTTAGAATCCAAAAGCACAATTCAGAGCAGGTAAGAGCAATAGTGGTCTATAAGTAGTGCTGAGTTCACTTTGTACATCTGGACTCTTACCAGAATCTTCTCTGGTTCCTGTGGGGTCTCCTCTGAGTCTTGAACGGGGTTTTCAATACACATCTGGAAATTTCCTGAACTATGTGCTATATGGAGAAAACACACATACATACAGTGTCACTCCGATTACATCCACACAAGAAAGCAGTGTGTTGGACTTGTATGAATTTCAGATGAACTTACATTTAGGGCTACTAGCCATCACGGAGGCCTGGACAGACACAGCTTTATCAACCAGCATGGGAGGAGATGCTGAAAGAGAAAGAATCAACAGTATAATTATGTGAAATGCAGGCAAGACGCATCTGATTTATGCTATTCATTTTTGACTGATCAAAAAAGGCAAACCTCTTATCATTTAAATGCAAATAGGTCCATACTTTTCTCTCTTAATGACATTACAACTGTGCCAAACCATTAAAATATTATCTAACCTCAACGCTAGCTCACCTCGGTCTGTGTTGGTAAAAGCATCATGGCACTCTGGGGGTCGTTTACACGTGGAAGCAAAGGCATGGAGTTCAGCTGAAGTGGACATGACCTTATTCAACAATCTCTGACCAGTCAGCGAAGGGTCAAAGGATCCTGAGAGTTAAAGAAAGTCAGATCAACAGAACTGTGAATGACACATGGTAATTATTCCAATCAAGAGTTATACATTTTACTGTGTGTAACATATGCAGTTCTCAGGGCCAGTGGAAAAATGGCTCGAACAAAGTTCCCACATCCTCTTTCAGCAAACCATTTAGGAGCCTTCAAGTTCAAAAGAGGCTTTTCATCTTCAATTAATTTTGCTCAACTAATTATACTGAGGATTAAGAGAAACTTCAGTCCTTGACATTTCAAATGAAATGCATAAATTTAGTAGAAGCCCTTTGGCAATAACACAGATGCTATGGCAGTCTTCTAAATTCAGTCACTGCAATTTTTGGCTGACAAATGCAGATCTTTATCCTCCCTTTCAGATGTAGGGGTGTGTGCTACTTGCATTAGTGACAAATGCCAAAATATATGTATATTAACTAGAAACATACATGACCTAGATTTTCGATTACAACCTTCTGAATCTACAGTGTATCGATTTATCCATGTAAATGATATATGTTGTATAATCACCTGTAATATCCCGTCCAGGTGTGACCTCTTCAGCAACTGCAGGCTCTTCACTTACAGGCACATCTGCCCGCTAAATATATATGGGAAAACATGTGACTATGATGCCACAACTTAATATTTGCAAGGACACCATACTTCTTACTAGAATTAATAGTATTTACCTCTTGTGAAGGGATGATAGACTCATTTGGTTTGAATGTGACTTCTCTATTTCTTGCCTTCTCCGCTTTCCCCTCTCTCCTCTTCTGCCTATGAACATCACAAGGTGAGTATAGCGAGTGAAAGAATCAGTGTTTTAAAAATAAAAAACAAATCACTAGCATTAAAACTAATATGTGATTGCCTTTTGCTGGAGTTAGAGCTGGAAGAAGTGGTAGTCCTCCTGACGCTCTCAGTGGATGGGTTTACTCTAAGCAGCTGCAGCCGAGCCTCTTCAGCATTCTGCCTCCCCATCACTGAACTCAACTCCTCCATAGACATGAGACGGGTCATTTGGGTTGAAGGAGCAGCAAGGGGCACCATCTGTGGGAGAGACAGATATCTCTAAGTAGGTAAAAACCAAGATGATTTAAATTTTTAAAATGCTAAAGTAGTGGAAGTACTGCTTACCATTTCTGGCCCAAATTCAATATGTAGAAGCTTGATCACAGGTGTTTCTCTCAATGGAGCTGCAATGACAGTAGAAGGTCTGGAAGAAGATGGTAATGGCAGTTTGGGGAAGGTGATGTTGTTGTGTGGAACAGGCTCAAAGTGCAGCAGACGAAGGCTTTGCATTGGTGCAGGTGTGTGAGCTGGTAAAGCAGGAGGAAGCAGTGAGAACTCTTGACCTCTGGTCTGCTCTGATGGCCAGATGTGGGGATGAGTGTTTCTGGGAGCTGGTTCATGTGGAGGATTAAAACTCAGTTGTCTCTTTGTAACAGAAGGTCTGTTTCTTTTTTCCCCACCTGATTTCTTTGAGGCGGCTTGGTGATTGTGTTTAAGCTTGTGCTGATAGTCTTCTACAGTTGCAGAGTTTGTAGTGTGCAGTGTCTGTTGCAGTTGCGATGGTGGATACTGTGGGGCACTCTGCTGGGGCATAAGAGGATTGTGGAGCTGAAGTAACTTCAGACCCAAAAGTTGGGATGTGGAGTCATTTTGTATGCTGCCATTAGAAGGCAGCAGTATAGGAGTGCTGTGAATAGCTTGATTGGTGTCAGTAGTGGCCAGGAGTCCCTGGGAGGATGGGATTAACCTCCTGCTCTCCCTCAACTGGATTTCTGGTGACTGTGCCTGGACAGAAAGCGGCTGCAATTCCTGAGGAAAAGAGAACTCACATTCAGCCTGGTTTCAGTGATTCAAGTATGCATTTACACAGAAAGACAATTAGTCACAATTAAAGAGAGCATTTTGCAAATACCTGATAATTTACAGCTGCACCACTGGCATTGGAGGGTAGACTTGTGTTGTTGTGATACTGGTTGACTGCTGAAGAGGATTTCGCTGAGCTCTGCATGGCAGGCTGAGCTGCAAACATACATGCAGGGGTCTGACTGAGCTGAGGATTGTTGAATGCTGAATTTGGCACAGATGCCTGAACTTGAGCTGCCTCAGAGATGGGAGTTTGAATAGGTAAGGCATTTGGTTGAGGGATGAATCTGGTATTAAAAGATGATGGCACATTAGGGTGTGAGGAGTTCATTTCAGTCTGGGCCAAAGAAAAGCTCTGCTGGGCAAGTTGTAGGTTGGAAAATGAAGCTCCCAAAACTTCCATCAGACTCATGTAGTTGATATTCTGTAATGAAGAAAAAATGTCTTCAGGTAAGAGTTACTGTATGAATCTAAACCTTTCCTTTTGGTCAGTCTGTTCTTACCTGAACCAGCCTGAATAAGTCTTCACCCAGACGTTGTCTCATTGCTGGAGTCTGAGCGGTCGGTGGCTGATTGCCGGTTGTAGAATCCACAGGGGGTGCGTCAGCTGTGGAGCTTTGTTCCTGAAGGGTTGGAGGATCTACAGCTGTGTTGGGCTGCAGCACGGCAGCAGAATCAGAAAGTTCTGCATGAAGTTTAGCCTTAGGCTGGATGGTGGGAGGAGCAGGGGGTTCTGGGTGTGCAGTAGTATGTAGGCTTCCAGCATAACTGTGACTTAAACAAAATGACAATTTTAAGATCCAGTTTCAGCAACAATCTTTGTATATTTTGGTTTTTTGTTCCATTAACAAAATGTGGAAATAACTCAGCAGGTTTTATGTTATAACCTTTATAACCTATAGTTAAGGATTGAATTAATTAATTAATTAATTAAAGTTAGCTACAACTATAGTTAGACCTTACATTTTAAGACTTAAAATATCAAAGTATTGTGCAATAAAACAAACTCCTGCTATAACTTTGACAATGACTCATAGCAATAGCTCTCCCTAGAGAAAACATTTACACCTTCATATAAAGTAAAGAATTTTTAATTCAAAACTTACATAGCGGTGGAACTGGACATATTTTCAGCGTTTTCTGTGAAGTCTAGTTCTGCAAGCTTTAAACTCTGGAAAGGGAAAACAATAATTATTAGTGCTTCTTGACAACCTGGATGATACATGTGAAGGCTGGGAATATTAACAGGAAATATGAACCGTTTCAGGTGTGCAGATGTTTTCAGGGATGCTCCCACTGGAACCAGAAGACGACACACCCAAGCCTTCGCTGTCACTACCTTTGTCTGCAAATATCAGACACATAAATTAGTGTTCTTTGAAACAAGGGTCTGAATTATAGCAATTTTGATGGCCCATTAAAATTTAGTATCACACCTTCTTTTTCAGGTGTAACATCCAATTCATCCAGAAATGGTTGTTGGGAACTGGACTGTCTCTGCTGTGAATCAAAGGTCTGTTGATGCTGGTCAGAAGGGAGAGGCGTTCTCTGAAATGTCAGCTCTTCGGGTTCATCAGTACAAGAGGGACTGCAAAGAAACCCAGCAGATTATCGTGTACAGAGTAAAACGGGAAAAAATCCAGGAAATACAAATTCAGCACAGGCATGCATTTATATTTCTACTGCTACTGTACTATCACCATCTATCTAGTTGCTCTGATAATGCCAATTTTGGTTGATGTAACAATCTCTGATTATCCATATTGTCCATAGACTGTCCATATACTGACCAAGACTTATCTCTCAAAAACCAGATTCCATTTGACCACCTACATTCTGAAATAACTTGTTTGCATTTAAAACACAGTCTGGCTTGTGAAAACCCGCCTTTATGTCTATGTGTTAGTTTTCAGCTTGATAGTGTGAATAACTAGTGGGGCTCTCACATGGATAGTTCTTCTTGTTGTAGATTGTGATCGAGACCTGTGATAGGAGTGTTGGCTGATCCAGGGTAGCCTGTATCCACACTGCTCTCTCTCTCTAGCTTCCCATCCACCTCAGGCTGCAGCACAGGGGCTACGGTCAATTGCATTTCCGGAACTTGGATGTGGGCACTGTAGCGGTCAGTCCCGAGTAAAGCAGTGTACTTGCACTCCATCAAACTGAGAGAAGTGAGGATGGCAGGTGCTGAGGCTTTGACACGAATCACGACTCCTTCATCAGCGGTTCCCCCAATTCGTCCTCCTTTATCTTTCTTTTTACCATGATGTCCCAGTAGCACCCTTCTATCGGCCCAGCGTACCATCCACTCCAGCAGCCTGCCCAGTTCTGGAAACTGAGCCTCTAATTTAGGATCCAGGCCTTGCTGCAATTCAGTCACAGCTTCTACAGACATTGAGGAACGAAATATGAAGCTTTCTGATGGCTTCCCCGTGGTAAAGGCACTCTGAATAGGGCTAGCTTCAAACCCAAAAGTTGCTCCCTTCACTCTTTGGTCTAAAGGAACACTGCTTTGCTGTCGGAGGCCAAACAAACCTTTATTCCTCCCAGTACTCCATCCAGGATGAGAGCTGACAGAAAGGCTAGCCCTGGATATCGGGGTTTCACTCCAGACGGAGGGAGTTTGCCGCTCAGGAGATGTAGCTTCTTTTACAGGCTTGTAGCAACAGCCAGCTCTGAACACTGGTGGGTCATTGCCCAAGTGTTTTCTCGCAGGATGGTGCCCATCTCGCTGACGACGATGTATAGTGGTGAGCACATCGAAGGTGAGAGAATGCAACTCTCTCTCCCTCAGCTCAGAGCAGAAGCCCTTTATCAAAGGGAGTTCACTGCCTGAGTCCCCTCCATCAGTAGTGTCCTTCTCAAGCACATAGCTGAGGAAGAGCTCCAGAAAATTTATATACTCCTCATCTTCCAGCTCAAACTCCCAAGTGCCAACCACTGGCAGGGAGGGCTGCTCATTCTCCTTGGCATCATTTTGGTGACCCTCTTCTTGAATGACACTTTCAATCTTAACAGCAGTCTTCTTTGCATGTTCTCTGTGTTTTACTTTTTTAGCACTTTTCCGCCTGAAAAGAACAACACAGACAAGAGAATAAGCCACAGATACAGAAGACCTCAGAAAAATGGCAGAGCTACTATTCCACACTGGCTACCTGGTCGTGGCTCTGCTGTGCTGCTCAGGTGAGATGGCCTCAGATGTATTCTCTGCTGTGTCTCCATCACTACACACTGGAGGGAAGCCATAGTCAGTTAAAGTGCTGGTACTCAAGCTTGTACCCAGTGACAGTTGTCTTAACATGGCCATCCCATGTTTGCTTCCCTTGTCCTCCTCTTCCTCTTCTTTCTCCCACAGATGAAGCACAGGAGGGGCCAAGTGCCTCTGCAAGCGTGCCAGATGTTTTCTCCTTTGCCTGAATTTGTCTTGAATCACAATCATCATCAACTCGTTCTCCTCCTCTTTTTCCCCTTCTAGACAACAGACAGAATAATACAGAGTGGCTATCAAATTAGCATGTAGTGATAATATGTAGCTAGCACTAATCAAAAAGAACAGGTGTTATGTCTTGGCTCAAGGATTTTTGGGAGCCATCACAACTGGCCTTTCAGAAAAAATAAAATGCCTACAGTTTTCATTACATTCTCTACAGTATCTAGAATTTTAAAAATGAAGTAGCAATGATAAAATACAGCAACTATGTGAGTTAAAAGTCAAAGCAAAATAATGAATCAATATCGAAAGATCTGGAGTTCTATATGTGCTGTACAGCATTTTGAAGCTACTTGATAATGAACAGTGGTGTTTGTACCAAGGACACTGCATTGCCTCAGTCTCTGCAGCAGTGAGTTGTACTTTTCTCTCAAAGGGACTCTGACAGACTCTTCCTCCTTCGGGAAGGCTCGCACCAGTGTGTCTGCAACCTAAGAAGAAGAATAGCCAGGATTTAAACATTTACTCCCTCAAAGTCAGCTTGTTATACCTTAAATGTGTAATTAGAAGAGGAAATGTCACCAGAGACACAGGTGGTAGTTCAGACACGAGGCTGAGCAGTATGTCCTGAAGGGTTTCCTCAGCATTGAGGAAGCGACAGAATGGCAGAAAACGACAGGCCCAGCGGAGAGCATCAACACAGGCAGACTTCACTTCTGCATCACCAGACATCTATCGGATACAAATACACATGATAATTTACAGGGCATCAGTGGCTGAGAGGAATTATACATTAACATGTCACATGTCACATGAAATATATTACCTGTTCATCTCCACCGTGTTGTCTGGCAGCCTGATACCTCCTACAGCAAATGGAGAGCTGATCCCTGACATGAAGCATCCAGCATAAAGCACACAGCTCCCTGAAACAAACTGATAGCAGAAATATAGTTAATAATTACAATCTGAAATGAAATGAGATAGTTAATTAAGATGTCAACAATTCACTATGAGTAGAATCTTACTAATAGTCTGAATGGTGTCAGGGTCCAGATGACCGTCTTTTTTAGGGCCCCATCTGAAGAATCCATGACGAGCAATAAACCTCATGAGTCCCTCTGGGAACGCCTTTTCCTCTTCATCAGCTGATGGATAGGAATACTTCTTCTTGATCTGAAAACAACATCAGATATTTGTTCTATTTAAGACCACATGAAAAGTGTAATCACTAGTTTTACAGTCAGCAATTTATAGTCACATTTGTAGTCTATTCTACAGAACACAACCAATCCTAATTTGGTGTTTCATCTTTATTCGAATTTCTTATTAGCATGATGAACCGATGGACATGTAGTAAAATAGAAAAGTAATAGTGGCAAGAAAAACAAAGGGGAAGAGCTATGTAGTTTTACACATGACTTCCTTTCTTTATTAAGACTGAAAATGTCAGGCCTGTTAGCTTAAAGGCCTTTAAGCCTCTCATTAAATCAAATAAAAACTCTTCAAACTTGTAAAGAAGTACCTTATGTAGCAGGTGTCTGGCACGGCGCAGATGGCAAACATACCACTGGGCAGCAGGATAGCAACAATGACCAGATCTCAGAAGGAGGAGCAATCTCTGGAGAACTCCAGACAATTTGTGTCGACATGCAACTTCTGCAAACTGCATCATTGTCCCGATTTTGTCCTAACCAGGAGACACACACAACATTTAATCAAAGAGTTTATAAGTAAAAGTACTGTATTCCCGTGTGCGAAAGTTGATCTATTATGCTACCTGTGTGTTTGGGGAAGGCTGCGGGCAATAAAGAGGTGGGGAAGGCAGGTACAGTCCAGTTGGCACCAGGGCAAGCAGGGAAGAACAGAGGTCTTTGGCTGTTTCCATCAAGGAAGACAAGGGTGAGGACATAACATTCACTCCCGCCATAACTGACGCCTTAAGAATCTCTTGTATGGAAACCTGTAACAACTCCCAGTCTTCTCCTTCCAAAGGATCTAGAAAAAGGAGTAGAGACAACAGCTAGGTCAAAACTAAAGGGCTCTAAGTACATTGGGATCACCTAACAGTTCTCAGGTCTCACTAACCTGTGAAGCTTTTGTCACCATCTTTATCTGAGCTCTCTTTGGAGTCAGCCTTGTTGTCAAGAAGACACTCCAATTCAGCCTGAAAAATGCTTCCTGGTTCTAAAACAGTTGGCAGGTGGAGCTCTCTCCTCCTGAGCCTGTCATAAAAGGTGTCACATCCATAAAAAAACACACAGTTAAAGTCTGAAACTGAATTTAACGTATTGTAGATGTATGACTTGTTGATTAAATGTGTTCAAACCAACCGAGTGAAGTCTAAATGGTCAGTGCAGTAACTGGTATAGGCCAGGCTCAGAGACACTGCTGTCTTCCAGTCCCCAAGATGATAGGCCAACCACACAGTCTCAGGAAGCAGACCTCCTATCAGGAGCAGGTCCTGAGCATAGTCCACCGTCCATACTTCTGACAGATGCTGTTGTCGAACGGCTTTTGCCACCTCCTCCTGGCACAGCGGCACCAAACGCCCAATACTGGGGGCTGAGAAAATATATATATTACCAAATAGCAATATTTGTTAAGAAATCTTTTCTTTTTTAGTTGACATACAAGTTTTGGAAACATACCATGAGGTAGATGTAATGGAGGCAGGACGGCCACATTGTGAGGGGGCAAGATGTAGAGTGGTTGGTTGGTGAAGTAAGAGGCCATGAATCTGCCCAGGGTCTGAACCACTGCACAGGCTGCATCACTGTGGAGGTCCGTCGGCAGCCATGAGCAAGGAAGAGAATCTGCTGCAGGGCACAAAAACATGTCTTCAGTTCACAGTGACTTAGACTTGTTATGTAATTAAACTGGATTTATGGTCTGTCCACAATGAATGTCAAAAGGCTGAATAACATTGGAGCACGACCCCTGCCTTCCTGACGACCCCAAATTAACGATGTGACATTCAGTGGGGAAATGTATTTCTCTTTCTAGCTCTCATTCTTTCCATCTGTACAACCGAATGCACAATATCAATGTCTCTACAGAGGGATCATCTGTAAAATCTGTGCCGTTATCCCGTCTCTCTCCTCCCCCTATGAATTTATGGCTGCTGGCTTGTCACTAGAAATTACTTTAAACACATTTGATTGGCGACATGATCAAAAGGCAAACTCTAAAATAATATAAACCAGTTGTTACTCTGAGAAATCAAGGCAGACCTAAAGTATATGCACGGCTGACACATTTGTTTATGTCCATGCTGCATACTTCAAGCCATGAGATAATTTCTGGCATACTATAGTGTAATACTGTTGATCGTAATGGAGCAAAATTCTAATTGCTAGTACCTGAAGGGATTAATTCCTTCCTGACTGATTTGTGCCGAAAGGATTAGCACCTCTCTCGTTTACCACATTTATAATGCAAAATGATAATTAAAATGCTGGGAACATATTAACCACATCAAGATCAAGAAGGGACATTTTTATACCAAAACTTGGATAATAAAGTAACCAGACCTTCTGGCATAGTGGTTTATGAAGCGAACTTGTAACTTGTGGGTAGCCGGATTGAGCCCCCGGACTGGCAATAGCTTGAAGAGGGAAAGTGAGTGCGACCTCTTGTCCCAGTCACCACCACTGTGGGCCCTTGAGCAAGGCCCTTAACCCCTGACTGCTCCCTGGGCGCTGCACCGCGGCAGCCCACTGCTCCTAGTATGTATAGTTAAGGTTAACTTTGAATAGGATGGGTCAATGCAGAGAAGAAATTTCCCCAAGGGGATCAATAACGGTTAGATTACATTAGTGTAGCTGGTCATGCTTGGCCATTTTGAAATGATATTGCGTATAGTGAGGATTTTCTACCTAACAAGGACTTTTACTTGGTATTGCAAAACCCATAGGCTACATATAAAAGAAGGACGTAGCTTCTGGGTCTGAAAAGCGAAGCCAACACAAAGCGTGTTAAGTCTGCATTCTTTCTAACAGCCAGCAGGGGGCGACTCCTCTGATTGCTAAAACAAATCCGACTGTATAGAAGTTTATGAGAAAACAAATCTACTTCTCACTTGATTTGTTACCTCAGTAAACATTTTTCTGATAAGGTTATGGTGTCAAATGCTGGTTTCTAGTCTCCTTCAATACAGCATGATGTTCACTTTGTAAATGATGGTGCTATTTAAAGTAAAGGAGATGGTAGAGCAGAAAGCTTCTGCACACACCAAGACTCAAATGATTAAAACACGTGCTTGATTTAAAAACAGAATCAGGTTGGTATCTGTCTTTGGTATTCCACTTGCATCAGATCTGCTGCAGCTCGGAGCCTCTCTGCAGGATTAAGTAGTCAATCAAGCAGTGGAAAAGTTTTGTCAAATGTTGCTCTTATTATCTCAAGCATCAAGCAGTTGCTGTTTTCAGAGACAGGAAAACAAACAACGTCCTTTTGAGCCTGTAAGAATGTTCTGTGGTCACACGCAGGAATAATTAGTGGTATTCTCCAGGTTTGGACGTTGGCCAAAAGCCGGCATTTCATCTGCCACTGTGAGCTAAATGTATATTGGGTTCAAATGAGCTGAAATGGCCAATAGACGTGCAGGGTTTCATGGCAAATTCTTCTCGCATATCGTTTTTCTCTCCCCTGTCTTTAAGTCGCTCGCTCTAAGCCCTCTTTTCTCCTTCTCCTCTTGTTTTGTTATTTTACCTGGAGGTGCAGGTGTGAAAGGGTGAGGCCGTGGAAAAACATTCGATTCCGTAAGCTTGTCATGAAGGAATCCATTGAGTGACCTCTGCATCTTGGCACACAATGACAAATGGGTTTGCAATTTTCCGCCTGACTGAGGGGCAACAAAGCACATTTCCACTTTCGCTGGTCGGCAGCGAGTACAGTGTCCCTGTAGCGAGCTCTTTAACCAGGCAGATAGCTGGACTCTTTACTTCTCTGCCCTTATGGTCAAAATAGACAATTACACTTGGTATGATGTATCAAGGCAAACATACTTAAGTGACAGCCTGACTTCACACAGTGAGGTAATCTGTTGATGAACACAGGAGGGCTTGTTTTTCTTGCATCGGATTTTTAGGACTACTCCGTTTTTTCTTTTAGTATCACTGTAATTAATTTATAATGATTAATCTATGCGTTTTATGGCTGTCATATGAGGCACTGCTATGCTAGTATTGTCATATTGAACATGTATTAGAATTAGAGGCTTTATTGTCATTATAATGCAGTGCATAACAGCAATACAATGACATTTTGAAAGTAAAATGTGTGCAAACCAAAGAGTCTATAAGGGCCTTGCAAAAAGTACAAAACGTCTATAAAAAGACATTCTTATAAAGTTAATAATAGGATAAAAGATGTTCAATAGGACATTTCAAGCTTGATAAATATGTAAAAGGACTGTGCAAAATGTAAAGTGTAACAGCATGTAAGGGCAGATGCAAGTTTGTTTGTAGACTCTGGTTTAACTACCACGGATTAATAGAATAATCCAATCTCAATAAGTATGAGTATACTTTATATGTACTGTGTGGAGCACAGAGAGCACCTAAGGATGGTATATAATGCCACCACCATGCATGAACATATATGCATAGAGGCACATATGCATGACCTTAATATCATGTATATTATAGGGAGAAAAGTCACCACTAAAGGAGTTGCCCTATAGAAATCTATGGGAGTATTCTGAAATGCAAAAGGTGGCGCCTCTCCTCCCAAACAGCCACTCTTCTGCTTTGTGGAGTGGCAATGATTAGTCACTTAATTGATTATATAAACTATTAATTTAATCATCATTTACTTTGGTAACTGATTAGACTTAGACTTAGACTTGTTTTTATTGTCATTTACAGACACACTGTCAGTGCACATGTGAACGAAATTTCGTTGCTTTGACTCACAATTAGAGGACACAAATATTCACAGAATATTAAGGTGCTGATATGCATAAAGTACACAGTTGTGCAATGCAAAAAGAATAAAGTGACAATATTGGGATGTAATAGCAGCATTTTAAAGTGCAGTGATAGTCCTTTGGAGGGAAGGGGGGGATGTATTTACTAATCAGTTTTAGAGCTTTTTTTCAAGGGAAAAGTCAAAATTCTCCGATTCCAGCTTGATAAACTTGAACATTTCCTATTTTCTTTCCTTCTCTATGACAGTAAACTGAAAAAATCATTGGGTTGTGGACAAAATAAGCGATATAAGGATGTCATCTTGGACTTTTGGAAACACATTTTCAACTAACCGATTAATCAAGAAAATAATTGACAAATTCATCAACAATGGAAATGTATCATTAGTTGCAGCCCTACTACATTGTAACAGCCAAATGGGGAAACATCGAGGCAGTCATGTTGTTGCACTGACGCTTGCTTGGTGTCATTAAAACTGTGTGCATTACCTACAGGGAAAATGCTTTTTAAACCGTTTTTGGGGGCAAAGTCTCCAAACTGTTTATGCAGCTTTTATCTGATTTGACCAGTAATTCTATACATATATAAATCTATATGTTTCTATACATGTTGGTTTTATGTCCTGGTGAGCGTTGACATTACAGGTATGACTCTCTCCCCATTTATTTTGATAGGAGCCTGATCTTGTTAGGCTGAAATAACTACCTGGGGCTTTTACCAAGAGGGCTGCCACGTGGTGAGACTTACCTATAAGGACTTTGGTAATATATACCAGTAGGTTCTTTTTATTTTGTGAATTTGTATTGTTTCACCCCACCTAAACCAAAGTCCAAACCAATGAAACTACACAGTTACACCAATCAAATCATGGTGGGTTAGATTAAATGTTCCACATTGAACACTACCAAATTCTGCAGGCTACAGCAGTGACACTTGGTACATGATGCCACCACCATGCCTCAATACATTGACAATGTGTAGCTGACAGAGGAACTTCTGTATGACCATGACATCATATACCAATCCTTAGTGCAGTCTGCAAACAGCTAACTGCTAGCTAGCTATGTGTTTTTCACTAAAATTAAATATAGAAATGAATAAGTTGCTTCTGGTTTAGTAAACTGCTTTTGCCATGTTGGTGTAGCTCAGCTAGCTACATTTTATTCAGGGTATCTTCAGTGTGGTGAAGCTTTATTTAGTGTAGAACTGCTAGCTTAGTGTATTATGCTTTGCAAGTAGCTTTCCCCTACACTCTGCAATATATGAAATAGTAAAATAAGTCAAACAAAAAGAAATGTCAACTGGATAATTGCAAGTCATCACTCATACATTATGGCTGCAATTTTCAAATCTTTTTGTTCATTTAAGAACCATGTTTTCACAGAATATGATGTCCTTTCTGCCTAATATCTCTCAGCATTGACAAACATCAAACTCTCTCTGAGCTGTACATGGTTAATGTTGCATTTCGGTGTTTTTTCTAACATCCATCTTGTTTATGAGTTCGCTGCATCATTAGCGACTGCTGGTAATTCCAAACTGCTCGCCAGTGTTTTCGCTGCTGATTGAATTGCTTCCAAAGCCTACAAGAATGTTAAAAGTGGAAGCTATGGAAATGAACCAATTGACCTTTTTTCTGACCCTAAAGATCTCCACGCCCTGTGGGAGCGCAGACTGTCAGGCAGCGGCAGAGTCGGGAAATCAAAGGGATCTGTGCTGTTATTTAGTGCAGTGGCAGCCTCAGACCCACTGCCACTCCCCCAGCATGGATTCCACTCACATTATTGTCACACAGCCATCACTTTAAAATGATTATTCCATGTTACTGAGCATGGCAAAGTGTTTACAAACCACAGTGGCAGATTTTATAGCCCGCCCTGGAACGATGACTATAAAAATCCACCAGTTAACGATACATGTATTTGTAAGTTTTTCTGACTGTGTTGTGTGGGACAGTCCAGCCGAGTGGTCCAGCACGGCGATTATGTCCTGTAGGGATAACCTGTCATGGTGCTGAGAGCCTAATTGATGCCTCATGCTTTTCAGGGGGGCAATTATAGCGTCCAAATGTCAAGACCTAATTTGTGACTCTGTAATGTGGACACATGGGCCAGAGGAAGGGGGTGACACGGCTGCTCCGGAGGGACTCACACCGGTTTGGTCAGCAGATGTGGGGGGATGAAAGTTTTTAAAAACCTACACTGACTAACTGATCAGACACTCAGTCCCATAACTCTAAATCTTATTTATCTGCATCTGCTTTAAACTCCAACAGCGATGTATAAAGAACTGTGTGTAAAATGTAAGAGTGAATATATATTAATACATTTTATAATATTACTGATGAAAGTAACACTTTACATTAGCATTAGGTAAAATGACACTGCAGAACTTTTTAGCATCTTTTAGCTCCTTGTTTTGCTCCTTCTTTTGGTTCACTCTCACTGTCTTTTAGAGATAGAGCTTTAAAAGTTTCAAACACACTCCTGCATATTGTCTAAAATGCATTTGTTAGCAACATTTCAGTGCTAGACCTTCATCAGGCATGTGTTTGTTTTTTCCCCTGATGAAGGTCCAGCACACAAATGTTGCTAATAATTTTGTTTTTACTAGATAGACAGTGTGACGGAGTCTGTTTGAAACTTGTGGATATGCTCATACAACTCTCATATGAAATAGATGTGCAAAGATATTTTTTTTGTCTCAAGTGACACATCCCTAAAGGATCAACACTCTAACTGTTCAGCACCAAACGACAGAGTGATAAATAACTGACAAGCTGGTGAACACACTGGAACGTTTAATTTTAATTTTACTTTGTTGGAAGTGTAACATGTAAGCAACATTTTAATGTTGCTGTGAATGTACTTGAAGCTTAAAAGACCCCCTGATTTAAAAAAAACCAAACCTTGTTAACATGTCCACACGTTGTTTCTCATAGGCTGGAAGACAAATCATGAGTGAAATAAGAACTCAAGGCCATGGCTGAGGATTTCCATCTTGGACCTGCAGCATACCAGGGAGGTACGTAACAAAGCTAAAGAAACAATCCTGTCAACTTACAGGGTGGGGTTTTATGTATCATTGTTCTTTTTTTCAATTGGGTTTCTGGTTCTAACATGTATGGCGAATTACTCCAATAAGACAACTTGCCATTATGTATTGTCGAGGAGTTTTACAGTGTTTGAGCAGAGTCGTAGGTGAGCTGGTGTGCTGAACTGCAGCGAATGGGAAGGAGTGGTTGCAAAGAGGGGCAAGGATTTCACACTGCACATTTTAAGGTAGGAAGGGATTATTTTAATGGTAAAAACTCCTAAATATGTAACTTTGTTGCACAGAGTTTTTAGGGGTTAAATCAGCGACCAGAGACGGATCAGCAAATTAGGATTTTTGATAAGATGATAAGATGAATTTAGTGAGACATAAAGCACAATATTTGGCTTTAAAATGAGGTCAAGTTATACCATATTGGAACATACTCCCAGAGCAGTGGATATCTGGTTCGATTCCCGGCTGGCTGGTCCATTTGCTGTTTGTCACTGTCTCTCTACACTGTCCTATTGAATACAATTATATCTTTATTAAAAAAGTATAATGTGTAATGTAGAACTATAAAGTGCCTACTGCAAAATGAAAAAAGTGTGCTAAATATTAGGGTACAGTGTACAATTCATGCAAATCTACTCTTTTACTTTTCTAAACTGAGCTGCATGAGTGCGCTTCATTACTTTATAATATTTTCTTCCTTTAACATTCCCTGTAGAAAACTTCCGGTGTGCTTCTTGAACCAGCTCAGATTCCTCCTCCGGGTTCTGTGTTCACATCTCTTCAGTTCAACAAACAGTCCCTGGCAGCGAGTACAAACTGCTGTTTTCTTGACTTTGGGCTCCTTGTTAACTGAGAGCCTGAACTCTACAGAAATGACAGTGCCCCGGCTTCTTCTCTTTTTGTTCCAAACAACACCGAAAAATCGCTGTTTTTCTACTAATGTCTCCATGGAGATGCAAACAGAGGAGCATATTTTCCACTGGAGCTGACAGCTCGCGATGTGAGGTGTCAGGAAATCAGGTATGCCGGTCTAATTGCTGCTTGTGAACTGCAGACCACAAAATCCTCTCAGCTATGACAATAAAAAATGATTGAACTCAAACAAAGAACAATGCAGGAGGTGTGAAAGATCATTTTCTCTCTGGATATTCGGGAACGTCGGCTGTAGGTTTTTCCGGAATGCCTCTCTCCCTGGACTCGGATAAAAGCCCCAAAGTATCAAGTGGATAACGCTATACTTACACTTCTGCTGTAATCCCCATAAACACACATGCAGCTAATAATTTGTGCGCACGGCAATTTACTAAGGAATAAACAAACAACAAAGAGCCTGAAATCAATAGTTGCAGGATTGAAATGACACAAAGCTGCAGACACCATCCCTGCGCAAACACACTCTTAGAAGTGGCCACAGCTTTAAAGCAACAGGTGAGCTTCTCGGCACCTCCCCTGTCTTCCCCAAACGCAGCCTTCTAAATATAGAAATTATGCTCTCTGATAATTGGGGGCAGACAACAAAGCCGGCTATATTTCCACCCTCCTCCTCCTGCTGCTAAGTCATATCCCCAGCTGACAAACAGCAGGGCTGAGATCAGAGTGTGAGAGCCTGAGTGCTGAGGGAACACCTGCGCTGTCTGACTGGACTGTGAAGATAGACAAGGAAGATCACTGACTTCCACACCTGCCCGTGGACCCATGCCATATTCACACACACACACCAGTGCACACTTGATTTGGTTTCCTCGAGAGCCCTTTAAGGCCGCCGCTGAGGAGGCGATGAAAGTCAGGGAGCGTCCATTAAGCGTGTGAGTCGGCCCTCCAGAGTGGGTGCGGATGAGGGGTTTAAGTGTTTTCAGCGACCACCTGGAGGAGGAGGAGTAGGTGGAACAAAAGCATCTGTCTCGGGGGCCAAGTAGACTCCGAAAACATCGGTTAAACAAGTGCCAGAGAGCACTTCTGGGCATCAGGTGTCACAAGTCAGGATTTCCAGCGTGTTTAGAGAGATGACCTTCAAAATGTCAAAAAGCGGGGGCAGAGGGGGTTAGATGCAGCACAAAGTCGGCTTTTCATGGCTGCAAAGGTAATGGCACTGAAACTTTAGAGGTATTGCAACAACAACAACCAAAAAAAAGAAAGCTGCAGGTCAAAGTCATGGACGCGCACCAAAAGATGGCAACCTGTGCTTCGGTTTTTCACCAAGAGGTTACAAAAAGGCAAGCGGTGACACTTTCTCTGTAAAAACAAGCAGAAAAAAAAAAGTCTTTTTCATGTTGGAATAGGCCTGCGTGTGTTTACTGGATGGACAGAATGGGGATGTCCACATGCGCTGCAGGTTATAATACACTCTTGGATGCTGTCATTAATCGACGGCAACAGTGTGTTGATGTTCAAGGTGTGCAGGTGGGAAAGTCCCACAGAATCGAGCTGTAAGACAAGAGAGAGAGAGAGAGAGAGAGAAAGAGATAGAGAGAGAGAGAGTTGGCAGCAGGGTTGAATATCCACATCGAGACACCCCCACTGGCTCACCATCACACACACAAAAACACTCACACACATCACAGACTGAGCTTTCATGCTTCAACACAGATCTGCTCCCAACCGTGGAGGCAACTGTGCACAGATATGAGATAGTGGCTTCTGGAAAAATAAATCACAAATTCAGCTTCCTACTTGCAATAAAGCAGAGTTTGGTTATTTCTTTTAACATGAAGACATTAAAACAGTCTGAAAACAAGAGAATTAAAGATGTTTTCGCCACCTTGGCTTCAGTTTAATGCAACATGTCAACAGGGCTGCACTCCTCAAATTGTCAGCAGTGGGTTACTTAATCCTTATCGCTGTGACCTCCACTTTTATACAGCTGCTAAAGTTGCATTGCCTGAACTAAAGGTCAGATTTTATTTGTCCCCCATCGTGCTGTTGAGCCACCTCCACGTTCAGGAGGGAGGCTTTGAAGTTTTATGCGTGCATCAGGCTCAACGGCGTCCATAAAGAAAGACAACATTGATCTCGTAAGCGGGTTTATATGTTTAAACTCTGCAGGAAAGTACACTTCTTTTCAAAGTCGGCGTGTGTGTTTTTTAAAAGAACATTGATCATAGGTGGGCACATGTTGAGCAGTAAACAGAATACCTTCATGTCTGATTCTTTAAGCTGACAAAAATAACAATTTTGATCAGATTTCGAGCAATTTATTGTTTATATTGTCACTTTGTTGACTTTAGATTCGCTTTAGAACACATGTAACAGTTGTGTTTTCATGATTAGCATGTGAAAAAGACCAATAATTGATTCCCAGTTGCCATGTTGTGATAAAAATGCATATCAGATGTGAGGGTTTTGCCAATATATTTCATATCTCTGGTTATATTACAACGTACCACTGGCTGAGCTTGTTTTTTTCCAGAATAAAGGACATAACAGTACAGTGTCTCAGTCTTTATATAATCGATACAGTTTCTAGTGGTTTTTCTATATTGCGTGATTCTAACTGTAAAAAATATATTCTCAAATAAATAAATATATAACATAAATATATGTATCTAAAATGAATAAATAATTCGTTTTTGTACACTTTGCTCTTTTCAAACAGGTCTAGACACAGGTAAGAATATATAAAAAACGGAATTCCTTCAAAGTCCTTCTAAACAAACCACGGCTCTCTGACATCCAGATAAATCTGGTGACATTACAGATTCCCTCAGACGTCCCACAGAGGAGATGCTCCGCTCGGCTCCGTCTTCCCGTTTGTCTCCTATTCCACGCAGCTCTGGAACAAACGACCTCCTCATGCCGAGCGTGCAGACATTCTAGCCCGTCGTCCTGGCTGCTGAGAGATGGCCCCGTGCATTCCTACAGGAGGCCCCCCGGTGCCTTTATCCCTGCTGGTCGGGCTGCTGCTGCTGTCCACCAGCCTGCATCCCCGCCTGCCTCCCGCTCTGCTCCCCTGCCAGGGCTTTTTGTAAGCAGCTATTCCTGATCTGGACCAGGCCCTTCCAGGTCTCAGCTGTGTCCCAGGACATCCCTGTACAGCTCCGGCACCCTGTCGGGGTCCACGGGCCTGGGCAGAAAGTGTGTGAACTTCTGGTGCCTCCTGGATTTAGTCCCGTCCCTGGGCGTCCCATCTTTATTCAATGCCACAAAGTAACGTGTCCCTTTGTCCCCGTGTTTGTAGAGGTTGGACGAGTATGTGTTGTACCAGTTCTCCTCAAACTGCTCCCTGAAGACACATTCAGCTGTGAGCTTTTCCTGGAAACAAACAGCAGAATGGAAGCTTTGATTTAACACACATCTATCTTATTCATTAGGATGACTTTTTTCCTCTTTGTGGGTCAAAAAATGACACAGATGAGCAGATGTGGTACTTACAGAGCCATACAGCTCTCCTTTGTCATTCATGCCCAGATAGAGTCCACTGTCCACCCCTCTGATGCTGATCAATCCAACAGCAAGACTTATGAATTCCAAAATACCTGCACAAAAATAACACAGTAGCATCAAAGAAGCTCAAAAATCAACTCTGACAGCAGCCTATTGCAGAATTGTACAAAAGCATTTCTATTCTCATGTTTTTTCACTCTTTCTTTCTCCCTCCTGTTTGTTTTATAGTAACTGCTGCAAACTTCATGGTGATTTCTGTGTTTTTTTGCAACCAAAATTATAGCAAAAATAGTAATAATAATGTCAGGACTTACCAAAACGGCTGTGGTCCTTCCTGGTCCCCTGCACGGTGCCATCTGGAAGTATTTCCAGGTGAAATCCAGTTCTGCAGTACAACTGTCTCCTCCTCAGAATCCCTTTGAGGTGCGTTAAATCCGCCGTGGTGCTCCTGGAGAGCCTGTCCCCAGGTATGAGGTGCTCCCCCAGCAGCGTGGGACTCTCCCCCAGTGGGGTCAGGAAGAAATGGGACCCTACGTGCGCCACACCGTCGATGCCGTGCAGGACGCCTCCAACTTCCCCCAGAGAAGCAGCAGCAGCGGCGGCTCCAGCAGCAGCCATCGCGTCAAAGCGCAGCGGGTAAAGTTCAGTGCGGAGGTCCGGAGGGAGGGAGCGCTCTGTGCGTACTCGGCTACCTGGTTGCCAGCGTCACTTCACTGCATGTTTACGTCCCCCTCCTCCGTTACTTAGCGCAAGTCCCCCGTGTTGCAAGGACACGCGTGGATTTCTCTCTCCCCTCCTCTCTGACATGAAACACTCACCAAACCTCAGCAGATCTCCTCCTCAGCTGGAGGGTTCATGTTTGTCCGCGGAGGAGGCTGAGCGGATGGAGCCGCAGCGCAGGAGAGGAGTTCAGGAAACGCTGCAGTGCAGGTAGAGCAGCTCCTGGAGTGGCAGAGGTGGTGAGGCAGGTGCAGAACCACAGGACGAGTGATGGGCGGGGCTGTCACACAGGAGACGTGCCCTGGCAGGGATTCTTTTTTCTCTTTTTTTTTTTTATTCCTGCTTCTCCCTGAACAGAAGATAAGAACAACGCAGCAGGGAGAGTTGATGTTGTGCGTAAAGTTGCATCACTTCAAATTCAAGCACAGTGAAATCATGAGAGGTGACACAGAATCAGTCTCAGTGTTTACTTCCACAGTTCCTTCACTCTGAGAACCTGACGCCCTTTAATCCCGTGAAACACCCACGGCATTTCTCGCGAGCTCGGAGCGGCTCCGCTGCGTCCTGCTGCGTTACGACACCTCAGTGTAAACAGCCATGGCCGCGCTGCGCAGGCTCTTCCCTTCCCTCAGCGGCAGCTCCAGATCAGGGACGTTCACCAAACAGAAAACCTCCAGATTGATCGCGGCCGGAGCCTGTGTGAC
>OMNN01031259.1:0-12435 GCA_900302755.1 Chromis chromis | reverse complement strand
TGTGTGTGTGTGTGTGTGTGTGAAGTGTTAATGTAAAGCTCTTGTGAACTCAGAGGAGCCTTTTGTCACATGTATGAGTCTCTAAAGGGAGCTCCAGTAAAGATAAGTGACATTTGTTTCCGTCCTCTTCCGTCCAGGTGAGCGCCCGTTCTCCTGCCCCCACTGCAACCGGGCCTTCGCCGATCGCTCCAACCTGCGGGCTCACCTGCAGACACACGCCGAGGTGAAGAAGTACCAGTGTGGCGTCTGCTCTCGCACCTTCAGCCGCATGTCGCTGCTGCAGAAACACAGCTCCTCAGGCTGCTGCTCAGCCTCAGTGTGAGACGCCACCAGAGGAACGGAGCTCAGAGCAGTGGAGGGCTTGCGGAGGCCGCGGAGAAAAAGGTCTACACAAGTCCGGCTGGCCTGCTGAGGACCCGAGAGGCCACAAAGAGCACGACACGGCCTGCTTTAAGAGATCTGGAGGGAATCAAATCTCATTATGGATCTGACTTTACAAACCTCTTAGCTTCTATGCTCCATTTAAAAACAGCTGAGAAGCCGATTTTTTTTCTTCCAATCTAGACTGAGGTCTTGAGGCTGGACCAAATCTGAACTGAACAATGCAGACACCCACTTGATATCAGCCCCTTTCTGTTGCTATTGTGCCCATTCCAAACACCAAACATGTAGTGAACTCGTTAGGGTATGAGGTGTTCTTTCCTGTCTCTGTCCTGGTGCTGGTCAGCTCAGGATCATGGCCTAGACACAGCTGCTCAGAGGTAGGGGTGCGTGGGTGGAATAAATCTCTTAGCGTGCCTCAAAACACACACACTCGCACACACAAAAAGCAAATGCACACACAGCTGTCCCTGGTACTGTGGTGTAGATAGACGAGGTGCTAACAGGTGCTACAGCCATGACCTTCGCTGGTTGATAGCAGGTGACTTCCACTGCCCTTGGTTTGCTTAAGAAGAAAGGGGAAGCATGTCATCACAAAAGAATGGCACCGGTTAGTGTTTTTTCACCAGTGGGGATAATTCTAAGCCTCTATTTTGACTACATCCGAACCATCTCTTTAATCTGATGAGTTTCAGAGATAGGAAAAGCCGTTATGTCTGTTATTTTTCCAAAGAAGTTTCACTACATGGATGACAATGTAAGCCATGCACTCAAGGTTACCACAGTGTTAATAATACCAGCCAAAGCCATATAACTTAAATGAAATGTGCCTTGAAATTGTATTACTTTAAAACCAAAATGTGCCTTTTTTTTTTACCTCATTTAATAGTCGTGGCTTTAAAAGTAACTGATTGCAGTATTAGTAGAAATTAGTTCTATACAGTTTTGAAATGTAAGAAGGCTGGGACCAAAGATTTTTTATAGTTTACACCATGGAGACATGGTTGCCGAATATGTGATGGCAACCCTGTAAATGGACAGTACAAAGATGAGTTTTTAACTTTCCTAAACATTTTATGGCTGTGTTTTCTAGTGCAATGTGCAGATGATGTGTTATTTCATTTGGTTTTGTACCATTCTTGTGTGTTCACTCCTATTTCCTGTATGTTGTAACTGATAACTTTTCATTCAATAAAGTAATTTATGTTTATTAAAACTTGCCCTGTTATTTACTTGGCCTAAGAGAAAGCTACACTAGCTAGTTTTATGTCCCTTTCAGCACGATGTGGAAATGATGCCGGTTTATAAAGGTCTGTTTGATCATTAACTGGGGAATTTCTGTTCAGCGTCTTGTAATTAGGTGTGTGGAGTGAACTGACCATTGTGTTGAGCCTGAAGTGCAGATGTGCAGGTGAACACACCATGTGATGGATGGGAACAACTGAATGCACCTGCTTCCAGTTTCCACCTGCCACCTACTTCTCACTGTCGCTGTGCAAACATTGCTGGATATGTGTTTGCATTTGTGTATACAGTTAAAAGAGAACTTGAGCGACAGTCAACCTTGTTTCAATCCAAAGATTTAACATCAATTCATATGTGCTCCCTTCTTGAAACGATCTCAAGGTGGAATTCTGGTTAGTTATAACCATGATTGAAGTGCGTATATATTTTTCCCTCCTCAGGGAGAGTATAACATTCTCCTCTTCCTCTGCCTAGACAGTGAGTCAGAGTCTGCCCAGACTGCAGTTTTAGGTTCCCATGGCTCCTCTGCTCTCAGTCAGTAAGTCAGGCCACTAAGTCTGTCCGACTGTCAGTCAGTCGGTCGGTGTGCGTGGGCTGAGGCCCAGCCAGGCCAGCACAGAGTGAGGTAAGCTGTTCCACGGCACAGTTCCTTATTTCCCTTTGAGTCAGGGAAATGTGCTCACAGCTACCAGCCAGAATGAATTCTGCAGCATGTAGCGGTGACTCACCTCACACACTCACTACTTCAAATGAAACTGCTTATACAGATTCTCAAACATCTGTACACAAACTCCAACCAGGTCCAACATGGAACTAATGTAAAAGTCCTTGATTGTGGTTCCTTTCGGCCTTGTGTTCTCATGTATGTTACCCATGATGCTCTGGGATAAAAGGACCATTAAAAGCTCAGCTGTTGGAGGTTAGCTCAGGACTATTTTGATGATGTCAGCTGGTATGTCCTGAGGAGAGGGTGTTAGCTCAGCTAGCAAAGACAATTGAAACAAGCCCCTTATTTCATCTCTACTCCCAAGTTGATTGTCTTTCACTAATGATTTTCATCTCACTAATCTCTGTCACCTAATTCTTGGAGGCTACAAAGATGAGTTGTGGTCTCTCCAGAATATGTGGGGGTCTGTAGGTTTTGTTTCTTGCATTCCTCTACCTTCCTCACCAGGTCATTGTATCCCCAGAAGCTGCACAGCCTCATTTGGCCTGTAAAAGCTTGTATATTTCAAATCGTGCTGCATCACAAGTTACTGTATTCCTTTCTGCCTTTTTATAGAGAACTGAAAACACAACATGCTCCCCTTCTTGTTCCTCGGGGAGAGTGGAGGGCCTGGATCTGAAATCTGAGAGCGTTTTCCTGCTGTGTGCTTTACAGTGCCAGAGCACTCACTGTAATTTACCAAAAGTGGCTGCTATTTATGCCATAAAGCATGTGTTTAACATTCCTGAACCCCACTGTGTTTGTGTATTCCTCGCTCACTCGCTCGCTCTCTCCCACTCACTCTCTGGCCGCCTCTACGGCTGTATTTCTATTTATGTGTGTGTGTGTGTGTGTGTGTGTGTGTGTGTGTGTGTAGTAAGTGGAAACGGTCCCTACAGAGCAGCAGCCCTTTCCCTCTTCACAGGAGGATCATCTCTCCCCCTCTGAGACAAGGCCGACAGGAAGTGGGAGTTTACATTGGCCTACTTTACCCAAAAAAGCAGCCCCGGGTCGAGGAGCTGCAGAGCTCAAGTGCATTTTCTGCTGCTGCACTTTGCCACTGCCAGGGCGATGTCCCATCCCCCCCACATCAGCTGTCCCACCCATGCCTGCTCCCTCAGCCAAGCTTTTGGGGTGGAGTTGGGTGGCCAGGAACTGAAGAAGTGTCCTTCAGTGCAGCAGCAGTTTGTGCTCATGGTCTGGGAGACAGGAAGAAGCTGTCAGCATCTCATAAACAGGACTCATCCTGCATTCATGACACTCAACTCTCCCAGGAAAAACCTTCAGACACCACTTCAACTCCAGACCGTGGTTCACATTGATGCTTGCTGCTGCTCAGGATGAACCATAACATTGACGCTGACTATGCCTGAGCTGGCCATCACACTTGTGACTATCACCCGAGAGTCAGTAGTCATTTCACTGAGACGTTACAGTCACTTGACAGTAAGCAGATTATCACCCGTGGACAAGACCAAATAAAGTAGGATACTTGGGAACCTTGTTGTGTAAAATACAACCTCGCCAAAGGTATCTGTGTGAAAAAGCAGCAATCTGAGGGAATGGAAACAAAGCGTTCCTCTTGCTTTATGCTTAAGAATCAAAAGACAGCTCAGTTTTGATAGGTGCACTCCCCAAACACCTCATGCATTACTGCCTTAGATTAGCAGCTCTCTATGTCTATCATCCTCCTCAAGAGCACATCATTACTCTTAAATATTTTAGCGTTAATAACTTGTCTGAGTTTGGTGGGAGTTTTTCTCCCCAGATGATACTCTGGAGTTTTGTTGTCTCACTCTTAACACAGTAAAACTCCGATGTGAATGTCAGAATGCAGAGCTAATTCCTCTCCGCTGAGCTGCAAACAGGCCAGAGACACAACCGCTGCATCTGGTAAATAAGAAGGCCAACAGCGGTAACACCACAAGTATGCCTAATGATGGATTTGATCAGGCTGTGGAGTTGCCCCAAGGCTGGATTGGAGAAGTGGTTGGGTGGGTTAGGGGATGGGGGTAGGGGTGCATATTAAAGAGTAATGAATCACACACTCAGTCACAGGGTCGCCGGCTATGAATGTGCTCTCTGTTGGTTTTCCTGGAGCCTGGAGTTTACTAACTGATGACGCAGGCTGGACTTGATCAGAGACATGTGTTGCTGCGGACTCGATGCCAGTGAGAAGCACAGCGAGAAAAGAGAGGAAAAGGGGGGGAGAGGTAGAGGGATGGATGGCGCCTGAGCTTTCTGCTTTCCCTCCGTTTGTCCTTCTGGGCATTGCCTCACACTGGGGCTGATGGGATTGGAGTGCAGATGGAAGGGAGAAAATAAACCTGACTTCTAGCCTGGGACAGGAAACAAGAGATTCTCAGAGAGTATCCTGACCTAACTTCTTTAACTATCATTACTCCCAAATTCTTGTGTGGCATCTGGCAGGAGGCTGCTGGAAGCAAAAGCAGCCAAATCAGATTTTCTTCTGACCTGAAATGAATAATAAAGGTAATAAATTCAAATGTGAGTCTCCTCTACTAAACAAGAGTCTACAGCCATGCTTGTGGCCCTGAGAGACTGTTCTTAGAAAAATAATGCTAACATCAGCACCTTGCTTACAGTGACGTACGTTTAGCAGGTGTAATGTTTAAATGTTTGTAATATTAGTTCACTATTATGAATTGCACTAAACTCAGAGTACATCATAGGCTGACATAAAAATGGCACTAGATGAAAAACTGAAGGATCCTGCTATTTTTTTCTACTTTTTCCTACTTTTAGCTTCTTATTTAACTTTATTGTTTGACCATTTGTTGTTTACAACTTTTTTAAGCTCCAACATATTGGTGGTGAAAGTTTTGGACTTTTTTCCCCTTGGGATCAGTAAAGTATTTCTGATTCTGATTCTGATCTTCAAAGTTCTTCAAGTGTTTCCAAAGGGGAACGTGAATGTACCAAACTTCAGGGAGTTCAGAGCTATTTTAAAGATTTTGCAGAACCACAAATGTCAACCTCATTGTGGCTCAGCAGAAAAAGTCAAAAGTCCATGCTATATATGTAACACAAAGTGCCTTCCAGAACACAAGGGACCAAAAAACAAGAAAAACGATATCCCCTTATAAACATTATGATATAATAAAGGGCAGGGACTAAGGAAACATTATCATAAATAGGCTTAATCCACTAAAAACATGAATGTGTGTACAAAATTAATGGTAATCCAACTAACAGCTGAGTTGAGACATGCCAGTCTAAGCCAGAATTGCCAAGGATAAAACACAGAAAGTCACCACCACATGTTCAGCTCATGCCTTGTACTCCTGTACACCTGACAGTGGAGAAAGTATCACCTGTTTGCCACAGAGAAATGCACCTGAGCATATTTTCCCAGACAAGGTGCAGGACGACGTTGAGCTATTGCCCGAGGCCCTGAAAGAGCATTATGAAAGAGGCAATGTGGATTTGTGTCTACCTGTGCGAACATGTCGCTGTGAAACCGTGTGTAAACAGCATCAGGCGGCGAGCTGGGAAACAGATTGTCTCCACACTTGTTCCTCACTTTTCAAGGTTTTTGATTTGCTGAAATTCAGAAAGCTGTGTGTGAAAGGGAGAAGCACTTATTCGGGCAAGTCGGATCACGCCGTGGCTAAATGTGTTGCACACGTGAACATCGCTGACAGGAAAGGGATTGCTAATTGAGTCATGATAGTCTCTGTAGCATGTCATTTCCCATGAACAGCCTAACAAGTTCACAGTAAAATCACACCAGCGTAAGATGCAGGCATGCTTGGAGCAGGAGTTTGGTTTGTCACTGTTAAAAGGTGAGGTGTCAAAGGTTTCCCATTTGTTCCAATGGAGATCAAAGAAGGTTACAGCTCAAGGGAGTGCACCCCAGTAACAGATGCATGGTGTTAAAACACCCCTTGAGATAGTAAACAGCAACAATGTGCCTCATGTACACACACACTCACACACAGATTACATAGCAGCTGTCATATTATCATCAATCAGTCCTCAATCTGACGTCTCCAACATCCTCAGATACAAACACAGAGACATAGGTGAACACAGAGGCCTCCACACAGAGAAGCTGTCTTCTGCGTGGGAGGCCTCCGCAGCAGCTGGTTATGATGGAAAACACCCGACACTCCCACCTACAACCCCACAGGCCGTCCTGTCATTGTGACACACCGAGGGCTGCTGATTCCCCAAAGACTGCGAGGCTCCAGACCTGGACGAGAGCGGTCTATTCATCAGCAGTCCAGCTTTCAAACAACTCCACCAAGCAAACAGAGAAGCAGTTGATTCTGCACAGTTGGTTCCCAAACAATAGCCGCACACAGGCCAGTAAGCAAGGACTCGCACAATCCCAAATCTACGCACGCACAGAGACACATGCACACAGTCCTGCACATGTTGAAGCCATTATCCTGTTGCTTGTTAAGTCATTACTCTATAGCTTGTTATTTTCTCAAGCAAGAGAAAGCAATCTATCCACAAAGGAGTGCTGAGAGACTTGCCACCCGACTGAGCCCTGGGATATGGGAAGTTACCCTGAAATTTGAGGAATGCGGTGAGGTCTGAAACCTAAGGAATACAGAAAATGATCATCTACTGGAACAGTGAAGCTTCTTTCCCGGAGTCTCCGGGTCGGAGCTGCAGCCAAGAGTGTATGAGATGTCCACAGGGAGGGAGTATTATAGACATTACTGATGACAGCGCAGAAAAGTTTCAGTCCACCAATGGGACACGCAGGAACTGACATAGTCTGAGAGCTTTGACATATTCACGGTGGATCTCAGACATCTGGTTTCCATTTCCCTTCTCTCCCAAGACAGTGAATACTGGCAGCGGGGCTTTTCAATGAAATCGTCTATTCGACTTCCTGTGCTATCAGTTTAGCATAAGTGTGTGTGCCACGAAAGAGCAATGAAAGCGATGCTCGACACATAGGCAGTTATTAAAGTGAAGTGCACTGCCTTCCCTCCGAGGTTTATTTTTAGCTCCCCACCCCCAGGCCCTGACGCCACCCTCAGGGTTTATTAGCAGGAACACCCCATGAACAGACATTTTCACAGCATCCTCTCCACTCTGCTCCACACATTTGGAAAAACCTGCGAGCGAGCACGCTCTCACCACGCTGCTAATGAGCGACACATGCCCCCTAGCTCTGCTGCTGACACTTCCAGATCAAAGGCCTGGAAGAGGAGTTTTAAACCCCCTCATCCCCCATCCGCCTCCTCTTTGACACCCACACGATACGTCTGAGGGCGGCCAAATGGTGAAGCACCTGTCCTTTCTGCATTTAACACAAGCAGCAGCAGTGTGGCCGTCTTCCATTCACAGGACCAATGTCAGGGTGCTTCAATGTGTATTCCAGCTGTGGATGATAAGCGATCACATAACACTATTCAGACATGCTGCATGTCAGTGTGAGAAACATGGCCGAGACTCTGTGCACAGTCAAAACTATTCATCTGCACCAAAGCCTGTGGGTGGACAGATTAAGGGAGGAAATGGAATTATGGAAACGTGATTGCAAAAGTCTGGATCAACACCAACTCTCTTGAAAATCCCGAGGTGCTTTTCATTAATTCAGCTTCTTCACCCATCTCAGGCTGAAATATTGTCCGAGCAGTTTCCATACGGCTGAAGGGCGTCGAGAACAGAGCGGGTAGACAGGCGAGGGGAGGGGAAGGGGGCTAGCTAGGGCAAAGGCAGGAAATCCCAATGCAGCATGAACTATTTTCCTCCATAGTTCCACCAGAACAGCTCTTTGTACCAGTCCCCCGCCCCCCTCTATCGGGCCTCTGTCTCTGACAACCATCCACTGCTGTTCTACAAGGCAACCGCACCACTACCACCACCGCCACCGCTGTGAAAAAAACAATCCAAACCTCTGTCACACACACACATATGCAGTTCACTCATGGGCCGTTACTCAGCAGTGCTGGGGGCTGAGGAGTGGGGATCAAAAGCTTGGGGTTCCCCTCCATCTCAGTCCAAAGTCCCACTGTGGTTAGGCCGTAGACAGAGAGGCACCTTACTTTACACAGAGCCCCCAAATGCCAAAAACACTCAAATACACAAAAGACAAAGTACAAAAACGCACATGGAAAAACGGGGGCCTTTCTTGCAAACCCAAATTCAACACGAAGCAAAAATGATCTGCGGCAAATCGAGGCCTTTTTTCTTCCTCGCACTTCTCGTCTAACATTCCTTGGCAATAACTCTCAATCTGCTCGCAGTATCACTTGAGGACGAGGACACACATGCTCTTCATGTGACTCCAATGAAGAGAGGCATATCACAACAACAGTCAATTCTGTTCAGGCCTCTCATTTCACAGTGACACACATTCCACTTCATTAAGACTCAACAGTTGGAGGAATGAGAGAAATTTAGGTCAGCGACACTTGTGAAAAACCAGGAAAGAGAAAATATCAGCATATGATTCTTAGCCGCAGGACAATACCAGTTGAATATGTGGGACAACATCAAATCCAGATACAGTGCTGATTTGTTACAGAGCAGGACCCAGGCCTGTGATTGACTTGGATTTATTTTATGCGCCAGTGAGACCCCATGCAAAGACTGGGAGGCCTCCAAAAAAGCCCTAAGCCAGGTTCTTTTTTCCCCGAGACAAACTCAAGGCTGCAGAAGAGGCAAGTGTGAGTATATAGTGGGTGGGAGTAGGCAAGGCACCTTGCAACAGCTGGTCTGAATTATCCGTGGGGTCGGGGGTAGTCGGCTAGGGGAGGTGGAGGGGAGGCGTGGAGACTCCTGGCGCCAGGATCGGGCCAGCAGGTCAGGGAGGATGACGATTACCAAAATACTAGCAGGCAGCCATAGCCTTGCAAAAAAGGGGGTGTTCCTGGCTCACAGCGCTCACAGCTACAGGATGGGCAGGCGAGTGGACGGCCGTGGAGGGAGGGTGTGTGAGAGAGAGGGACGCTCCTACTTCCACTTCCTATGAGATAGCCCCTTCCTGTCATTGAGAAACACAGAGAAACACCATGTTAATGACTGTTAGGTAAAATGACCTTTATTCTATCTGGGATGACGACCAGGCAAGTGAAGCAGGGTTTACTTCAGCCCAACGCTGAGTTTATAACATATAAGTCCAGTCAGAAAGTGTAGTTTTGTAAAATATAACTTGTTTTCCTCTTTTGGAATACCAGCAACCAGCTGCTCGCAAGGTGCAATTCACTCATAAGGCTCCTTGTGTGTTTCCTCTCAGGCTGCATGACCACATGTGAACAGATTCAAAACTGATGATGTTGCTGGTCACATACTGGAGCGTGGCGCACTCTGCTGGTGAAGGTGGAACACTGCACTGACTGACTCTATTTCTCAGGGTACCAGATGTGATCAACTCATGTGGGCTTGTGTTTCAATGAACACATCTACTATTATTAATAAATATTATTAATTAAGATTTGCTAATATTAACCTATTATCTAACATTTTACACTTTATTGTGCATTTTGTATCTTAGTTTATTTTTCTAATAATATAATATAATATAATATAATATAATATAATATAATATAATATAATATAATATAATATAATATAATATAATATAATATAATATAATATAATATAATTAAATAAATGGCAAAAATACATTGATTAGAAACGTAACCTGGCAGAAGATTTGTATGCAGTTTAATTACGTAAGAACATTATTTTGTGGAGGCTGTTTTGCTTATTTTTAACTCTGATTTTAATCAACTATATCACGAAAAAAGACTGCAGCCTCTATTATAAATGAGCTCCTCACCTACACAAGAAGTGTTTGTTTGATTTAAATCAGCGCAGCTTTGAGGTCAAACAGTACAGATTCCATTTCTTCTCGAACCACACAAAAAAATCCGGCACAAACATCAGTGACTCGTCTTTTAGCTGGTGAAATATTCAAGAACAAGACCTAAAAAGTGACTGTCAGGACAGTCCATTAGCCCGTGGAGCCCCTCTGGCCTGACCTTATAATTGAATCTAACTGGGAATCAAACCTCCAGCCATGCATGAGGGATTAATCGGAGTTTTTCCGCCCAAACCTCGGGGTGCCGCCCTGCCTCGCCGACTGCAGACTGCACTTCCTCCCATAAATCCATCTGTCTGGTCTCTTCTTCTCAGCCTCTTCATTTCCATCTCCCCCATCTGCTTTATATGGGCGCCGTCGAACGCACACGTGAGTGCACAGACCCGGCGTATCCACACACACACACACGGTTGCAGAGCTGTCAGGTCTAACCTTGACTCGCGCTGAGAGTGAATTGTAATGCAAAGAGGAGGGCGGGGGGCACAAACAGGATGTCAGAGAGCTGCTGCCTCTTTCTCCCCCGTCGAGTCCGACTCTCTCTGTTACAGCTATTTCTTCTCTGCTCTCACCACACCACAGCACTTTCCTTTTTTTTTTTAACTCTCCGCTCACCAAAACTGCTCCCAGGAGTTTTAAAGCCAAAATGCAGTTCGCGGAGGTTTGGTCAGATAGTGTCAGAATAGACTCCAGAAACATCCTGACGCTCGTAGGTCATTTGAGTTACATAATCGGCGATGATGTGCAATCAAAGTCTGTGGGAGATTTTTTTTAAAGTGCCACGAGAAGCTGTGATGACATTCCAGGTGTTGCTTATCCTGTTTAAGTGGTGGATGTTTTTTTAACAGCTAAAAGCAGCGGATGGATTTGCGGTTCAGTGTGCAGGCCGTTTATCGGAAACCTCCACCAGTTCACCAAAAGTTAAGGTTTCTATCTTTGGAGAGTGTTGCAGGTGTTGTATGCTTTGCGGTAAAACGTTAGCATTTAGCCGACAATCTTTAGGCGTAATGCGCGGCCTGGTTCTGGCCAAGTGTCTGTATGATCGGGCCTAAAAACGGCTTTCGGATTTGGGAAAGTTTTGCAGGTGTGGATTTGAAATTGCGCGACTATACCTATCTTTAGGTCATGGATCTGTGCACTAACATAGGTGCATCATTCAACTCTAGTGTAGCAGCTATATGTGCCAAATGTAAGATATTTTTGGAACAAGTTGCTTATGGAATTTTAAGAGAAGTGAACCAACTAATTAACTCTTTAGGCGCCACTGTTTTTTCAATAAAATATTCAATTTTGATATCACGAGTTCAAAAGGTTGTAGCTTGAAAATGGTTAGAGATAACGGCAGACTGTAAATTAGAAAAATCATCAGTATGACCCAAAGTTTGTGATGGGAGTAAATTCACTCATCTAATTTGCATATTATGACGTCACATTGTCAGAATTTGTCAGATCCCCGTCTCCACGATACCCAACAGGCTCATCCAAATGTCTGATCCACTTGTGATCCTCTTCCTCGTCTCTCAAGCAAACCCAGCCATCATCATCGTAATTTACGACGGGACCCTGAACGCCACTGCTGCCTCCATTAGCTCCTATTAGCAGTGGATTTTCTCCCGCGTCTGCCGCTATTTCCGCGTTTTTTTACATTCCCGCTACCCCCGTCATCCTTAGCAGTGTTCTGACCACCCCTGCTACCCCCACTATGGACACGGTGAAGCAAAGCATTGGCTTCAGTATGTGCTGCTTGTGGACTGTCATGGCGAACGGACTCGCTGTCGCTATGCACGCTAATACTACAACCACTACTTCCTTTCGGGGGGCGGTTTTCAAACCCTATAAACTCCAAAACTTTGAATAGAAACACGCCCACAAATGTTGCTCAGGTTGACGTTACAGATGTCCGACATCTCCTGGTGTAAAGTAGTAACTACATGAGGCTCCATATTTACAGCTATGGCTTGTTAAATTCAGCAATGTTGCTTGTCGCAATTTTGCGCTTTGAGGGTAGGCCGACGACCAAAAACCCATTAGTAACTCAGCTGCAAGTCGGCTTTTGGGTCAAGCAATTTCAGCTGCTTCCGAAAGTTTAAACGATAATAAGGAACCAAGCATTTAATACATATCAAGTTTGACTGCACAATACTGCAACTATATATGAAAAAACAGTTGAGTAAATACGCCATGTGCAGCCTTGTCTACTTGTTCAAGGTCTTCATCATGTTCTCCACATTATCTGTTGTTATGCAGACTTGATGTCTCTCATTGAGGCCCCCGAACAGCTTCTCTCATCCCC
>OMNN01031256.1:0-14156 GCA_900302755.1 Chromis chromis | reverse complement strand
ACCACTACTTCGATTTGACACTTACATAGTTTGTCCAAAAAGTTGCTGTTAAATCTGTATTTAGAAAATTTGGGAGACGTTGGGAAAATAAAGTTCAAATAGTTTAAACAGGAAGGACGTAAGAGAAGGAAAGAAACCAGAACATATTCACATTTAGGAAGCTGGAATCAGAGAATTTAGACATTTTTTTGTATTAAAAAGTTACTCAAACAGACTTTTGCAATCAAAACATGACTCAAAGTGATTAATCGATTGACAAAATAGTTGCAGATTAACATAATAGTTGACAAGTAATCAATGAATCGCTGCAAGTTTAGTCTAAAGCCACTATGAGGTTGAAGACAACTCCAGATGTACACGTACATATATGAGAAATACAATAAATCCACAATTTGTAAGTTTTGCACTCCATAGTTTGTCCACAAAGGAGCTGCTAAATCTGTTTTTAGAAAATTTGGGAGAAGTCTTGAACTTGGGCAAAAGAAATATGGGCGTTAATGGATGTTTACCACATGTACTCCACCCGTTTCTGTCCTAATCCTGCCTTTCACCTTCACTTCCTCCCCTTCAGTGTAACTTCATATCTCAACCTCTGCTCAGGAACATCTCTTGCTCTCTGTAATAGTCCGACACGCAGAACACGGAGCCGCGATCGTCACAGCTATTAAGACTTGGCAGTGCCCCTGACAATGCAGGTATTAGGATGAAATGTCAAGCGGCTTAAATGGATTGAATTCGCTGGCACAAACAGACCGATATCTGTTCAAGTCCCATTGCCTAATCTAGTGCGAAACTAAAACAGACCCTTCTGCAGAAATCCAACCCACGAGGATTTCCTAAAACTGACCGACATAATACGAGACATGACGGTGAAACGAAGATATTCCGAGCTGTTTGTTGGAATAAACAGAGAAGCTTTTAGCGATAGAGTTGGTGGAAGACGGTTCTTTCCTGAAAACTGACACCGTTCTGTTAAAGAACCTCCTTGATTGCTGCTTTAACACTGATCCTCTGTGAGTGTTGATGTTGGACTCCGGATCAGGACTTCATGCCAGATTGTGTTCGTAGAAGTGTCAGTTCTAGTCATTTCCCCTTCAGCGAGGAGGAGCTGGTGACAGGTGTAATCTTGACAGTTAATAGCTTGTGTGAGTCAACATGTTGATGCACGCTTGATTTCCAAATTGTTCTCCCTTTTTTGTCTCACTGTCTGTTAGACGGCACTTGATTTTCCCAAAATGGTATGTTTTGATGAAACCGCTCTTGTGTGTTGGTTATATTTGGTGTAGATGCATCTACAGTTTCTTTTTAGATCTGCACATAAGTGACTCTAAGCCATGGTAGCTATCCAATTGCTATTTTTAGCATTTTAGCTGCATACCTCTACAACTATTGAATACACTGATCAGGCATAACATTATGACCACCTGCCTAATATTGTGTTTGTCCCCCTTATGTGGTCACAAATGCTCTGAACCATTGGACATGGACAAGAGGACCTCTCAGGGTGTCCTATGGGGTCTGGCACCACGACGCTGGCAGTGGATCCTTTGGATCCTTTGGATTGTGCAGTGGGGCCTCTGTCAGTCCAACTTGTTCCACTGCATCCTGTTGATGCTTGATCAGAATGGGCTCTAGGAAGTTTGGAGGTCAAATCAACATCTTGGGCCATTGTCATGTTCCTCAAGATGTTCCTGATTGGTTGATGTTGTTGCCATGTGGTGGGGTGCATTTTCCTGCAGGGGTAGGTCAGTGACATTTGGGATTTCCATTTGCTTGTTCTGGGACAATGTTTATTTGGGTGTCTAAGTCTCATCAACACAGATGTTAAAATCCAAGGTTTTCCAGTAGAACAAGAGAATAAGAGATAATTGACTTTTTTATTTAAAAGATGACTTATAGGAAAAGAAGGGTGGTCTTTAAAATTTCAATACAATCGATGAAGTTGACGCTGAAAAGGTATCGATATCAATATATTTATTATAATAATATATATAGATATTGTGTGGATTTTTTCAAACTTCAGTTTATATCAGATGTTTGTTTTTCAGTATCACTGCGTAATTTTTACATCATAGTTTTTGGCTGATCAGCGCTACAGTTCTAGTCCGACTCGGTTTAGTGTAAACCTGCAAAAGACAGAATAATCGATAGTAAAACAGCAGTTACCGTTTAGCCCTAAGATGCTACTTGCCTCCTGTTAGGTCAATGCGTTCACCTTCTCAGGTTAACAACACCCTTTATGGATTTAGTTCTTGCTCAAAGGCACTTTAATGGTCTGGATGTTTGCTGTCATGAGGGGATTTGAACCGTGACTCAGAGCAAACCTGAAGCCGTTCCCCCAATGTGTCAGACAACTGCTGTCATCATCGGTGTCACCTTACAACCTTTGCCTCTGTCTTGTCAAGATTAAGGGAAAAACACACGCTGACACAATAACACAAACGCGCAAAGACATTTATGCGTGAATGCACATAGAGATATTAGAACTTTACACTTGAATGTAGATACTAGAGGAGTTTCACGGTGTTGGCAGGCAAACGTCACCTAAAAACGAAGGCCTGTGTGAGCGTTTCAAAGCAACACACTAAGACGTGCAGATTGAAGCTTCGTACGACGCTGCAGGCCTCGTCTTTTAACAAGAGGCACAGATGTAGACAGAAGGAGCTCCGAGGTGTATTCGGTTTGTTCTGCCCTTTGATAGGATGTCAAGATGCTCCTTTGAACTGAGACATCCTCCTGTTACCTTTTGGATAGGGTGACTTCTGCACATACTCGATAACACATCTATAAACTGTACAGAAGAGTGCATTCGGGTGCACATACACACACACAGGTACAGGTCGCCTTGCCTTCATGTCAAACACGATCCGGTGGACTTTGCAGCGGCCAACCTCTTCCCCTGGAGTGTTAAGGCCAAGTTTCACACAAAGATCCCTTCCACCTTTTATATGGCGCACAAAAAAAACGGCCTCACCCTCCCGAAATGTCTTCAGTTTCACGCGTATCAAAGTAAAAGCGACTTTTACACAGCACATCATGTTACCTATTAATAAAGTAGGTTTCCAGTGAAGGTCAGAATCAAATTTAGCATCTGTTTTTTTGCACGATTAAAGCAATTTCTGTTCTAATTGTTCAAAAAGTACAAGTAACACGCATGATTTCCTGCTATTTTCACCTTTTTCCACACATGATTCTACACAACCCAGCCAGTTTCTCATGTCTGTTAATCGTAGTTGCAGTTGTTTTTTCCCTGACACCTCCGTTTTGGAGCAAAACCAGCAACCACAATGCCTGTTTCTATCTCCACTCGGCCCATGTGACGTTTGAAAATAACATACGTGCTGCCGTCTACCCTCGGCAGCCCCTTATCGAATTACATCTTGTGTTACTGTGCAGATCTGTTTATCTCTGTGTGAATGTGTGTGTGTGTGCTGGACTCCGGTTGATTAGAAAATACCTTTTCTGCGAGTTGATGCCAAGAATCAGCTCCTACTCATTCCTGATGTCTTTTTTAGGTGATAAGAAGACTTTATGAGGGGATAGTTTTTTTTTTTTAAGATGCCAAATTCCTTCACTTCTGAGCCTTCTGTGCTCAACGAGATGTCCTGCAGCAAAGTGGGACATGCGCCAGTTCCCACTTCTGCTTGTAGTGCGTTGGCCGAGGCCTTTTGCCAACTCCTTACCCTCCCAGAGTGCTGTTAGAGGCTGATGGCGGCACTCAGTGTCTGACCGCAGATAGGAAGCCGAGCACTCACGATACACTCTGCTTGGGATTCTCTAGAACACTGCCAGAATTGATTTCCAAGTCTGTAAAGTAGCCATCGTTGCTTAAAAGACTCATTAAGGTGCTTTAATGCTTGTTGAACTACTCTTATCTCTCGGTGCAGAAGTGAAGCAGCCAAACAGATGCAGTTTTAAGATAGAGATGTGAAGTTATAGCACAGATTCAGTTTTAGTGTGTTTTTTTTAATAGTTTCCAGGTTGGTTGATTGGCTGGTATGCTCTCATTCGTCCTAATTCTAATTGGTCAGACAATCGCTGAGTTGTTTTTATATGGAGAACAACCTTCTTTGGATTAATCCATTATTTTTGGTGATGGAAGGAACAGACTACATGTGAGAAGAACGCATCATTTTTGTACACAGTGAGTGAAAATGAGCCCACAGTGACGGAGACATGAACCCATAATGAGTGAAAATAAGTGGACAATGAATGAAAATATGCCCACAATGAGGGAAAACGAATAGACAGTGAGTGAAAATGAGTCCACAGTGAGCAAAAATGAGTCCACAGTGAGGGAAAATGAATAGGCAATAAGTGGACAGTGAGTGAAAATGATCCCACAGTGCACAGTAGGTGAAAATGAACCCACAGTGAGGAAAAATGAGCACACAGTGTGTGAAAATGAGCCCACAGTGAGTGAAAATTATCCCACAGTGGACAGTAAGTGAAAATGAGTCCAGTGAGAGAAAATGAGTGGACAGTGAGTGAAAATGAGCCCACAGTGAATGAAAATAAGTGGACAATGAATGAAAAGGTGCCCACAACGAGGGAAAATGAATAGACAGTGAGTGAAAATGAGTCCACAGTGAGTGAAAATGGGCCCACAGTGAGCAAAAATGAGTCCACAGTGAGGGAAAATGAATAGACAGTGAGTGAAAATGAGTCCACAGTGAGCAAAAATGGGTCCACAGTGAGGGAAAATGAATAGGCAATAAATGGACAGTAGGTGAAAATGAGCCCACAGTGAGGAAAAATGAGCCCACAGTGAGTGAAAATTATCCCACAGTGGACAGTAAGTGAAAATGAGTCCAGTGAGTGAAAATGAGTGGACAGTGAGTGAAAATGAGCCCACAATGAGAGAAAATGAACTTAATGAAGACTGCTAGGTTTAACTGTAACGTTTCCTGAAAAAGCTCCAAACTAATTGACACTTTTTAAAGAAATCGCTGGTGTGGCTGCCAAAAAGTTCCTACCCTGGAAAAAGAAAGAAAAAAAAAACGGTAAAGCTAATTTGTCTTTGTTAGACGGTTCCACCGACTCTCGTGCTTAAAGCTTTGAGCGTCAACATATTATATTTAGCATATTTCAATCGTTTTATATCAGCAGCTGCGTCCAAGCTGAATGACTCTCCCATCAAAGTGGAAAAATTACATCACGCTGGAATTTGTCAAATGAAATAACTTGGTTAAAATGATTTATGTGCTGTCAGTAGAGTGTCCTCAGTACACTGGGGCCAGCTTAGTTCTTGTGGTGATAACATGCAGATTTTTACATTGGCTAATTGTAGCTGTCAGGATGTCGTCAGAAACCACTGATCTATGGAACATTGTGGTTAAAATCCAATCCATAAATATCTCCAAGCCAACCATAAAGCGCAGGTATCCATCAAGCCCAGCGTCTGCTTTGTGTCTTCTTGTCCGTCAGGCTGAAAAACCACCCGACAAGGCGGTGTAGGTCCAGAGTTCTTGACCTCTCCTTATGGTCTTTTGACCTTTTTGGCTGCTGGAACAAAGTACAAGGCTCGGACTGTAGCAGCCTGAGGGCTCGGCGGCTCTAAACAGACGTCTTATCTGAGTTAACCTCCACTTACCGAGGGGTCATCTGGACTGTCACTCTGCCTTACCTCCTGGGTGACGCAGATAATGTCTCGGGAAACACGGAAAACAACACAAACCCTTCTCAGATAAGGAATTGGCGGCATTGTTGGTTTCATCATGTCTTTAAAAGTGATTTATTTGTTGCTTCTGTTTGTGATTTCAACTCATGCAAACAGCACCGCCATTGATTCACAGTAAAACCACAGTCTTGTGCAATACCTCCATTTAATTGCTTCCCCTGTTGCTTCACATTAATCGTCAGATGTGTTGTTTTTCATCCTCGTGGAGTCGGTACAGGTAGTGGTTAAACCAATGCACTCATTTACATGTTAGAACAATGATTCACAAGCTCGTGTCTCGGCGACTGAGGAAATTCAGGTTTGTGGATGTTTTTCTCTCCTGGCGATTAAAAAAAGGTGGTGGAAGCCGAGGCCAGGTAGAGAATTCACATTTCAGGTGGCCACGCCCAGGGCTTCAGACAAAACAAAAGATCACAGAGCTGACATTCCGGAGTCTGACCTTCGTTTGCATGTTTATCTTCCATGTGCACAATCATTTACTTTCCCTGGTGTGTGCTGGGATGCAAGACCTCTGCTTAAGTTTTAACACGTCAAAAGTGCGGATGTGTGTCCTTTTTTTTTACGAGCATTGTTTCGGAGGTGTGAAGTGATTGTCTCGACGTGTTAAGGCTCACGCAGGTTATAATGGAATCACAGGGCAAGGCATTTGAAAAGGGACTTACAGGTTTCAATGGAAACCTTTTATTGCAGGGATCAGTGGTAGGCTGAGTGCTTTTTAAGCGTATTATGTTGGGACACGAGCAGAAAGCCCCTTACAAGTTCCCTCTTGGTGTTTTTAGTTGATTTTAATTAACAAAAACCAACCGGTATCTGTAATTCAATACATCTAGGAACTCCACGGACCGGTTTTCGACACTCTGAGGTTGTCTTTCAGTCTTATTGTGGTTTGCTGTGGAGTTCTCAGGTGCTCAGATGTTGGTATTTGGGCCAGTTGACACCACATGTGCGGTATAGTCGGTTCAACCATGTGTGTGATGCGAGGAATGAGTTGGTTCAGCTCCAGAGTCCAGTGCTTACAGTTACTGAGGGTCCAGAGTCGACAGCTGGCTCTCAGAGTCTGGCATACTGATGCCCTTGAACACATCCATCACCAAGCCTCCGCACACATTAAACACAAGTGTAGAGTAGCAGTCGGCTGCTCCTAATAGTTGGATCGGTAACTAATGCGCCCATCTGTACTGGATGTCTTTCACTAAAAGAGTTACTGTACATACTGGAGGGACTTCAATAGATGTAGGAAAATCTGGTTTGCAAGTTTATGTGATTCTTCGGCTCCATAAGAAAATATATGGATTTCCTGTCACCTGTGTTTGTGAAACTTGTGACCACACTTGTGTGGTTTTATTTACTCTGCAAGGTGTGTTTTAAGGTCAGGGAAGGCATGTTGATGCAAACCTTCCTCCCCTGCCTTGTTTCCCTTTGCACACCTTCCACACACAAGGAATTAGGCCTGCGTGATTTATTGTTTCAGTATTGACATTGCAAAGCTCCCAAAACCTTTTTCCCGCTTGACACAAAAAGAAAACTCATTCTAGGGCTGCACAAATGCTGAAATATTATTTACAATCACAGTTAAGACGTCTGACAATTAAATAAACATAGCTGACTGCGATATTGATCTGTCAATTTGACTCTTTTCAAACTGATTGCAGCATTTCAGTGGAGACTAGAGGTTTCTCTGTGCACAGCTGCTAAGCTAGCTTCTACTGTAGCCTGCATGTGAGGCGTTTAGGGAACATCAGTAAATTAAGCAGATATTCAGCAGTTGCAATGTTCGGGGTACAATTGCTTATTTCACTCTTTTCAAACTGATTTTTGTCTCAGTTGCAGCACTGCAGGAACTGAGTGGAGACTAGAGGCTTCTCCGTGCACAACATGTGAGGCGTTTAGGGAACATCTGCAACTGGTGGCATCTTTCTATAAGCAGATGTTCAGAAAGTGAAGTGTTTTAGGTCCAGTTTAATTTATAATTTGCCTCTTGGAGATGCTCTATATTCAGGCGAAGAACCTTCTAGAAGCTTATAAGCCCTATTTTTATGCAGATTTCTACATTAGCAGGAATGTAGCACGACTATAAAACAAAAGGAGTGCTCTATTTATTTAAATGTGTAAGTGGAATAAGGGTATTTTGTGTCTAAAATCAATGAATAATTGTGATAAATAGGCTGATTGTGGTTTCAATATTGATCAAAATAAGTGTTGGCAACCATAATCATGCAGCTTTAGTCTGTTATATGGAAATATTTGGGCTACAGAAGATGAAAAACAGGTATTCTTTTGGGAAAACAACACAATTAATGAGTTTAAGCATTTAAATCAATGCCATGAAGCTCTGAATGAGTGTTCCAAACTGTTTGCACTCAACGAAAGTCTTCATCTAGATGCACTCCCCTGCAAAATCACTCCAGTTACAGGAATGATTAGTGAGTTCTTCAGGTCATTTGGTGAATATTCTTGCATTCTTTTCATATTGCAATAAATATCACAGAAAAACAAAATATGTAATTTTTCCCGATATCATGCAGCCCTCATGGAAGCACCATCTGTGTATTTATGATGCGTCTTTCCCTGCTGACGACACTGTGATATGAGTCAAGGCCTGTCAGTCTTGTGAGACAGTTTCCATGAAATAAGAAGGGAGAGTTGTGGTTAGCTGCTGTGGTTTTGCTACAGGGGTGAAGCTGCTTTACAGCCGGGATCATCTTAATTGGCCACACACACACACACACATTCACATGTTTACAGGAGCTCGTTCAGCAGTGTGTTTTCCCGTCCATACCTGCGCTCTGTAGTCACTCCGTCGGTGGGGTCCAGGAGGCTGCAGGGCTGATAAAGTGGAAATGGCTTATTATTACTAAAGCGATGACAGCAGCTGTGGGCAGGCATCACACACTGGCATACCTCTGGCTGTGCGTAAGCAGAACAGTCCTGCAGTGCAATGCTATCACTCTGTCTGTTTATCCACCGTCATTATCATTCTTTTTCTCTCACTCTGTTGGTATTTTACACATCTTGATACGTCTTTTTTATGCCCTTGTTTGTCTTGGCGCTTGGTTCCCCACAGAGATTACAATCTGCCACAATCTAATCTTTGCTTCTTTTACAGGCCTCTCAGGCATCTACAGTAATATCTAAAGACGTGTGAACTCATTAATCTCATGAATGTTGATTTTTTTTCTTTATAAACACATGCTAAGCTAGATGAGGGCATACGATAATGCAGTTTTGTTGCTGTGCTAGCTTTATGGCTCTATGGATGGCGGTGGCTGGTTGTCTTTTGGTGGTTAGGTTGGTTCCACTTTGGTCCATTGCTAACTTGTGCAAACAGTCATGTCCCTCAGAAAATCGATCCAGCTGTCTTCTGTGATACTCCATTTTTTGTCTAGTGCCATCATCAGATGAAAAATGTATCTACCCAGTACTTTGGTTTGTGTCCAAATACCTGCAGAACTAATGACTTTTCCATCATTCTCGCTTGGATTTCATGTATAGTGCAAAAGTTAGCATAAAGAGGCATGATGTGTAACCTCGTGGCTACAACAGGCGTGTGAGTAGCACACAAGTGGTTGCAAACATCAATATATATCAGTCCACCATTTATATTTTTACGCTAAGTGTACCTGGAACGTTTTACACAGACATGGATCTTGATGTGTCTGTATTTTAAAAAAAAATTAAACTACCTGTATGTAGGACATGACTTGGTATCAAACAGGGTTTTCCACATCAGAGTCTTGATCACTCTTTTGGAATTGCAGATGCCAACAGCTTATGGCTGCTTATTAACTTTATCTCATACATAGTCTTCTGTAGTCTGTATAAATGTCAACTTACCTTTATTACATAAAAACTCAGTGATTCTGCGTCTTTTTAGCTGTTATTTCGCAGGGATAGTGGAGACAGAGAGGGAACTGCAAGTGAGAACGGGACTGACATGTCGCCAGTGGCACTGGAGCAAGAAATTGGTATCAAAGCATATAATTACCAAATTTACATTTTAGATGCATTAAAAACACTCCTGATTTTTTTTTTCACTGACATATCCACACATCTTGGCTGCAGACCCTATTTTCTATCCAAAGTTAGTTTCCTTCTCTCTTTTACTCTGCAAAATTATCGACCTCCCACCTGGATTCAACCACATGAGGTTAACAGACACAGATTCAGGATCAATAGACTCTCTCTGTCTCTCTTTGTGTCTTACTCAGAGGTATATTTTAGTCGTCTTTCACAGGCTGTTTAATAGTCTCGGCATTCCAGTTTGCACCACAGGAATGACTTCACCTGAAAGCGAAACAACCTCATAGTCTGACGAGAAGGAGCCGCCTATAGGTGCGTGTGCGATCATGCTGGTCTACATATATGATGGGCTTTGATGAAAGATGTTAGGATACGCATTCAGATGTATGTGGATGTAAAATTGTGCAAATTGCCCCAAAGAACTACCCGAGGCACCCGATGCATTTCCGTCTTCTTCTTCTTCTTGTCAGTTTTTAAACACACACACTTATATATATCTACAGTGACCACCCTCCTCTTTACCGACAATCCATCCCCCTCTCCTTTTGAAAAGCATCAAAACATGTCACGGCACGTCCCCAAAACTTCAATAACCCTCATTTCTTCATGAGTGATGATGTTTTCTGTGTTTGATTGAGGTGGAGGCCGTAACTCACAGGACCGTGAAAATTTGTCTCTCTGGGGGTCGACTGGATATCCGTGTGATGTCGGGGCGTGTCCCTGCAGGTTGAGCCCGGGTCGTAATTTACCGTTTCCCCGCCCCAATAAATCCCCGTCTGAGAGGAGGGAGGGAGGGAGGGAGCAGCAGGATGGAGAGGGAGAGTAATTTAGGGTGACAGGAATCGTGCTGGTGGCCCACAGACGGTGAAACTTGTGTGTTCTGTTATTTTGAAGAGGCTGGATCTGATTGGTGAGGTTGGCAGTGCCGAAATATTGAGGATGAATGGAAGAAGAAGAAGAAAAATTCAAGCCTTTGCTCTGTAACGTCGAATCTGAAGAATTAAGCAAGTGTGTTATTCAGCAGCGATTGTAAAATAGAGAACTCATTGTGTAAAAATGTTACTTTTTGTAAGTTTAACTCTCCCTACCAACATATATTTATATAATATATAGACAACTACTGTGAGAAACAACCATCAACTTACCCCCCAGGTTTTTTGTGTCATATTTCAGGTGCTTTATTCTATCATTCTCTTTTTTTCATGGCTTTTGTTGATAATCACTTCATTATTTTTTCCATTACCGTTAAAATGAGTTCTTTTTAGAAATGCCAACGTGCTGGTGTCCAGCATGCTTTTCATGGGTCTTATTTAACTCCTTGAATTCCAAGCAGTTTTTTGCTCTTATCACATTTTTCTTCTGCAACATAGAGTCGTGCACCTCTATGGAAACAGAGCAACCATGACTAGAAGTAGAGAGAACTCAAAAATATCTTTTGTGCAGTTTGACACAGTTATAATGATGTAAGACATTACAAAAAAGAAAACCAAGTGCAACTAGGTTTTGCCAAAACTGGAAAAAAAAAGGTGACTCTACATCAGGGGTGGGCACTCTGGTCCTCGAGAGCCCCTATCCTGCATGTTTTAGATGTTTCCCTCTTCCAACACACCTGATTCAAATGATCAGGATCGTTATCAGGCTTCTGCAGAGCTTGATGATGAGCTGATCATTTGAATCAGGTGTGTTTGAAGAGGGAAACATCTAAAACATGCAGGATAGTGGCCCTTGAGGACCAGGAGTGCCCACCCCTGAGCTACAGTCATTGCAATCTGGGTTGCATTTTTTTTTAATGGCCAAATACCTGCAAACCTTTTGTTTAGTGATTGTTTTCTTTTGGATTTAATTTAATATGATGGCTAAGCATCAAAAGCAAACTTTGGATCCTAACTTTTATATGTCTTTTTTTGAATTTGGTCCTTTATTGCAAAGATGAGGCCGACTACAATGATGGTAGTACGGCTGGATGTTTATTATTCATAGCAACGGCCAAATTCCCGGTCAAGGCTTTGGTCTGTCTGCAGCACAAATGATTACATTTTAGAGGAGATTCTCTTTGGTAGAAGAACTTAAAGAGCACCAAACATCAATATGAATAAGTGTGTAAAACTCCATACTTAATCTAGGGTAAAGATATGTATGAACAACACTCTGAGAATTGTTAAAATTAAGAAAATAAATTCAAACTAATGTTCTCTGAGTATGAAAGCGTTTTCGGATCAGAGTCATTTTTTAAAGCCTCCCAGTTGACCCCTTCCTGATCGGACCTGAAGCTGTCCATAAGTGAACTATTGATCCCTGCATTGTGCATTGATGTGTGGTCCCGATCAATGATCATCTCCTCAAAATCCTCCAAGTGGGGATGAGAAATTGACATCTAGGTGGAGAACTAATGACATAAATGTATTAGTAACGATATTGTAAATCAGAGTGAGGGCAGAGGAGAGGCACCGAGAAATGGGAGAAAAATCGACAGCTGGGCAAAGACCATCGACGCCTCCCAGAATAAATGGCATTAATGTATAAGTAACAATATTATATACTGCACAGAGAGCGAGGTGGGAGGGCGGCGGGGGTTTAAAAACAAAACAGCAGATGGAGAGAGCACTGACAACAAAAAAGCCATAAATATAAAAGAATATTAAAGCTTTTCTATACAAAAAGCTGTCAACACCAGACACCACAAGATAACATCAATATGTGACCACTGAACATAATATTCTAAAACCATGGTCAATAATGTGCTGCTGTAATAGCTCATCTTCTCTCTAACAGTATCCAGGTTTCTGATTTTCTGCGACTACTTCACTGCATTCACCACTCTGAAGGATTTTATGTCTTCATCCAATCACCTGTAATGGAAAACGAGACTGATTGTGCTTCCTGGTGAAGTCAGGCTCAACGTACTATTCTCTGAATTAAAGATTTATACATATTGGGAATGATACCAGAGAGACATGAAGTGAAAGAAGGTGAAGACCAAAGCACTTAATGTGGCATCAATATATAAGTTAACTAAGTGGGGATCAGAGGACAGTGTTATAGAAGAAACAGGTATGAGGAAAGAATGAGTGGGGGAGAAAATTGACAGCTTGGCGGTTCATTGATGTCTCGTCAGACAAATGACATAACTGTATTGGTAACAATATTAGGGCTTTACCCTCATGTCATGGTTAATAGGGCTGGATTGATGCTATATGAACTTGTATTGATGCACAAATCGCATGGTCCTGTTCTCTTAATTGCATGAAAAGTGTATAACAATCAGAATTTCACTATTTACATTTGAGCAGTTTTATCGTGGCTGTTATGCAGTGCAGGTTGATGTAAGTGAGATCACAAATTTGCCTCAAAAAGCTTTAAAATCTGCACAGCATGCACCAACCTCCATGCTTAGATGCTATTTATTGGTTGGAGGATACAGGTTGGATGGTCATTATGGTAAATATGATGTCTGATTAACAACAACATGCTATCATTGTCATTGTGAGCCTTTTAGCATGCTGAAGTTAGCGTCTAGCTCAAAGGCCTGCTGTGAATGACTGTAGATCTCAGGTACCAACAGCTCCGTCAGGTCTGTGCCACAGTTTTAATGATCGTAGGTCTATATTTCCTTCTCCACTTTTAGTTTGAATACCTCGTCATACACACTGACAAGTCAATCCTGTTGATTTTCAGACACAAGCCAAGCAACAGAGGCTGGAACATACAATAGCTCAAACACTGATAAAGTGGTTGGCAGGTTTGCCAACATGAAGTAGAGAAACAAGACATTCTGACATATATAGAAAGTCTTTTAGTCTATTGTTTCTCTCTAAGATTTTAGAATACAGAAAACTGTACTGACGCTGAGGTCGTACAACAACTTGTAAGTGGACAATTTATAGTCTTTATTAAATTATCAAAATTTGGTTTTGAAGAAGTCTAGCAGATTAACAGAGATTAATCTGCTGTTTAACTCCATGTTTATCACATCATGGCAGCCGTCATTTTTACTGCCTGTGTGTTGTAGACCGTCTACTTTGTGTTTGAATAGTCCTTGTAGTATTGTAGACCTTCTTGTCTATTTGATGTCTACGTTATTCCCTGCAGTGATGGATTTATGATTCTGTGTTGGCTTCTGTTTGTTTAGCTCTCAGTGTACGTACATTGAGGGATTATGTTAATTCAACCAATGCTGATGCTATGGAGGCGTGTTTGCATATAGTCCTCCTTTAAGGCAACAGTGTGTCTCCCCTCAGCAGTGGCGTTATGCATAGGTTAAATGGCGATCGGTTGAAATGTTGGCTTCAACTGGAAAGGAAACAACCACAGCAGAGTGCTTGTCAATGCAGATACAATAGGTCTGCAAATATATGCTCTCCAGTGTCGAACCAGAGTTAACACTTTTGTCTGCCATAACTATTGTGTTTTCTGGGCCAGGGGCAAAACTAAAGGACCAACAACAGCACAAATATGA
>OMNN01031255.1:0-10071 GCA_900302755.1 Chromis chromis | reverse complement strand
GTGTGTTTTTTCTGTGCTTTACACAATATGCAGTCGCCATCTTCCTCTGCTTAACATTGCAGCCTTGTAGCAATTTATTCCATGATAGAGAATAAAGTTTTTGTGGTGTTCGACAAGTGAGAATTTGCTTTGTACAACCTGCAGTAAACATGCTAACATAACATGCAATGTTTGTTCCAATTTTTATCACATATGTCAAGAATTGCACACGGTTTCTAATATATCAGTGGAATACCAAAGTCTGTGATCATCTGGAGTCAGCAGCAGACACTGAAGGCACCTCGACTCTGCCAGCCAGCCCTCACAGGATGCTGCTAACTCACTAGAAATAAAACTAGAAAAGCACTCGGAGAGCGCAGACCTCCGCCAAGCAGCTCATTTCCGCCCATATTGTGATTTCCACAAAATACATTCCTGGATCCAGATGGTAATCCAGAACATCACCATCAAAAACATAACCTCCTTGGCGGAGGTAATGAGGCAGAGGTCTTTCAGGATCTTGCCTGCATGTCTGACAACGGTTTTTCTTGGACTGTACAGAGGGATGAGTGTGCCTTCCTCCCCCTTTATCACTTTTAATTTTGTGTGTGTGTGTTTTCATTTTTGCATCAGAGCGTGGCTGTTATTTACATAGTAACAATGATCCAGTGTTACAGACGGATGCTATGATTTAGACAGACAATAAGTAGATGTGATACACTGATGGTTCCATTTCAGATGTAGTTTGCTCTTGTGACTCATCATGATATGAACCGCAGTGATGCTGTGTGTGGACACATCAGCTGCTGCTTGATTGAAAGATGATCTTAGTTCAATAATGTACTTTTCATTGTCTTGTTTCCGCTGTTGTCCTCAATTAGAGGCTAATCTTAGAAGAAAAAGTTCCTATATTGGTTGTGCAAGATGAGGAACATCTGCTGTTCGGAGGCCTTCCAACAGGGACCGCCAGAGCGCAGGTAAAAATAATATATTTATGTTGTTCCTGTACCTGATTCATTATTGACCTCTGTAGATACTCTGAGCCTGTCTCCAGTACTAAACTGTATCAGTTCAGAGCTGATCCTGTTGGTGAGCTGATGTTCAGATGTTGTTTGAAACACACCGTTGGATTTTTGTTGTTCTGAACTCTGAGCTGAACTGAACTTTTTCAGATCTGATTAATTCCATGTGGAAAAACCAATTAGCCTGTCATAAGACAATTTTCAGATATTTTTAATGTGATAATTTCATGCATGTCCTTTAAGAACGTTTACAGGATTTGTGCATTGAGTTACCTTTGCACGTTAGGCAGCAAGACATAGCCCTGTAGGAGGAAGAAGTGTTAGGATGTGCGTTATAACAGTGGTCTGAACTGTCAAAAGCAGTTAATATTAAGGAGTTGTAACAATCTGTGTGCATCAAAGTAGTCTGTAGGAGACACATCCCCTAGGAGTTTTGCCAGGATGAGGACCAAAAACCAAACTCCATATATACTGTATATAAGCACAGTGCAAATATACTACGGCACATTATATAATGATAAAGGCAGACAGTGCAAATAACAAAGGCTGTAGGATGCAAGACTAATTCTGTGCGCCAATCCCCTGGAGAAGAAGCAAGTTTGATGAAAACCTCAGAGCCCCAGTGCATCTTTCTGCACGCTGCAACCCAACAGTGCATTTCCAGCATCCACACATTCCGTCATAGATGGTGCTGAAAAAACAACAAGTCATCAGATTATCATTTATTAACTAAATGTATCAGCAGATTTTAACTGTTAAAAGCAGCAGTTCAGCACTTATTAATAAGGTTTGTACCTTTCTGAGCACGGAGCCACGATGCAGCCTTCATAGCCAGAAGCTCCCACTCTTCCTTTGAATCCACCTTGAAACCATGAAGCCAGATCAGAGCCAGGATGGTAGCCCACACCTCCTTACTGACCTAATTCACCAAATCAGAAGTAACAATATTATACCCTAAATGTAAGTAATAAATAAATCATGCACATACACTTTCAAATGAGCTGATCAATGTTTGAATAGGTGCCATCATTATAAACCATGCCATGACTTGTCACTGTTAATTTGTCTTATTATCTTTGACAACAACCCACCGGTGCAGGTTTTGACTTGTCCACCTCCTCGCTGGTTTTTCCCAGAGCAGCAGCCAGAGCTGGATCCAGAATCCAGGAGCCAGATGCCTTCTGGAGGGAGACCAGCTGCAGCAAAGGGTCACTGGGGGGCTGCGGTGGCACTTCAACCTCTTCTGCACAGTCTTATCACAATTACAAGTTTTATCAATTCAATGAGCTCTGTAAAGCACTGTGAGACAACTCTGTTGTGATATTGGGCTATACAAATAAATTGAATTGAATTGAAGTCAGAGGAAAAGAAAATCAACAAACTGCTGAGATAATATACCTGTTGATCATTGTACCAGTATGACTTTTTACAAATAATTTAGCATGATCCTCATGGAGAGCACAACATGTGTGACAAACTGAATTTGTCAAAATCAAACGTGTGGCTACATATTTATATATTGCTTTAAATTTGCTGATTTAGAAAATGAACAGAGCTTTTATCATTTAAAAAAGAAACAGAAGTTGGATATGAAAGAAAATGCTTACAGAAGCGTCAGAAGGATCAGTGCTAAAGAGGCGCAAAGCAACCATAATTCAAACAGTGACGTCAGATTAACACACACTTAAAGAACTACAGTCAAACTAGGAAGTATAAAATTACACTACAATAATCAGTACATGTCTATAAAGTCTGTGCACCAGTAATACAGAACAGATACCTTCGTCACTGCTCTCAAGTGGAAGATCGTCACATCGGGATTTTGCGTAACATTCCATCGCTCCGAAATCGTCACAATCTGCTGAGTGGAAGGAATTGCATTGTTACAACAGCAAGGCATACCCAAACTAATCAAAATCAGTAAGTCATTTTATTTATATTTGCTGTACATTAAATTGGCCAGTGCACTAAATCGATGCTGGATCATGTTGCAGAGCTGCTCTGTGTCTGACCCTGGTTTGCTGACTGGTTCATGTTCAGCATTAGCCACTCATCTGACGATCGTAAATGGTTTACAGTACGTAAGGTCTGCACTGTACGTCTGTACTGGAATACCCTCCCACAGAGTTGGTGTTGTGATGCTATACACCATAAACTTTATGCAAAAGATGGAGGTAGCCACGTTTGTGTTGCTCATTGGTTTGTGGACTACCGTTTTGAAGTTTGGCATTTGGCCATCATCATCTTGGTGTTTTGAAACAAGACATAATGAGCGAGGGGTGGATCAGACTTAGAACTCAGAGACACTGTGCACGTAAATACTGTAAATGGGACCAAAGTTTACAAAATGAACACCATGCTGTATTCAACAGTTTTAAAAGTAGTGATGGGACCATCAACTCATAAGGAAAACGTTGAGGTAACAGATCGATAGGGATAGGGTCAGATAGGGTCATTTTGTCATAGACTTCAACTTTGTGTCCCAACCAGAGGTGCCATCCCCCTGCTGGTCATTAGAATAAAATGCAGTCACTTTCACACTGGCTTCACATTTCGGATCGGAGGCTATCTCCACCTTTTATATACAGTCTGTGCTCTACAGTCTTCAGGAACATAAACAGCGAGTGGACCAAGTTCACTGCTTATCTAAGCATAACAGAAGTGGAGGAAAACTGGATGAAGAAAAAATAATAACCTCTGTCTTCATCAAAATATGATAAAAAGGAAACTGAAAATTGCAGCATCGTAGCAACAATTCAAATAACTTAGAAAAACATATTACTAAAGTCCACAGTGAGCTAGGTGTAGAGTGACTATAAAAGAGCTTTCACCTCCCTTGGAGGGTTTCCTCTTCTTTTGCTTTTCAACATTCAATCATGGTCAGTTTAACTTGGCTTTTTGACAATAATAACCCCCCAAAAAATCTTTCATGTCAAAGTGAAAACACATTTCTAAAAAAGCAATGTAAATTATATAAAAATATAAAACTGAAAATAAGTGACTGCATAAGTATTTATTCCTGTCAGGTGAGTATTAGATGAACCGGTGTGGACAGGTCTCAATCAGCCTTGCACATCTGGACCCTACAAAAAGCTCAACTTTGGTCTCATCAGACTCAAGAACCTTCTTCCAGTTGACTTCTGGCGAATTCTAGTGAACATTTGGTATGAACAGTGGCTTTGTCTTTAGCACTCTCAAAAAGCTTTGACTGGTAACGGTTGCAGTCTCCCCCATCTCAGCTGCTGAAGCTTGTAACTCCTTCAGAGCAAGTCATAGGTGTCTTGGTGGTCGCATTAGCCATATTCCTTCCATTTCCTAATGATGGATTGAACTGAACTTCAAGATATTTAGTGACTGGGAAATGTTTTTGTTTCCATCCCGTCACTTATGCTTTTCAATAACCTTTTCGTGGAATTGCTTGGAGTGTTATTTAGTCTTCACTGTGTCGTTATAACCAGGAGCACTGATTCACTAGTAACTGGACCTTCCACATACAGGTGTCTTTATACTACAATTACGACACATTCACTGCACTCACATCATCTCTATTTTACTAATTTTGTGGCTTTTAGCACCAACAGGCTGCACCTGTGTTGAATTAGATCAGTCAGTTTAAAGGGAGTGAATACTAATGCAATCACTTATTTTATATTGTTAATTAAATGATGTGACTTTGTTGGTTTTCATTTTAACATGAGAGGGTCTGTTTTTAGTCAACCTAATCATTTGCACTCACACATGCAAGATTCACATCAGGCAGAATCACACCTAGTACAGCCAGTGTTTCTCAGGTGTTGTTAGTTTGCAAGTGCTATGAGCCTTAGGAGCTAAAAATTAACTGGTTTAACATGGTTTTGCAAAGTAACCGTCTTTTTTTCAGTGGACTGTTGCCATTCTCATTAAAGTAGTTTTAAACTAAGCGGGTGACTGAAGAGGAAATAAGAAATGATTTCACATATTTTTGTCTAAATCCATTCAACCTTTTACTCACCCATTTCAATCTGACAGTAAGCAACACAAGGTGTCATCATCATATAGGACACTGAGAAAAGAGAGTAGGTTATTAAATAAAGGTCAATAGTTGGGACAAAAATATCAAACAACAAACTGATAATTGGTTCATATAAAAGCCTTCATCAAACATCAAACTGCCATATGTTGCATATTATTTGATTCATGGCTCATTCCCTGCTGGGAAACATGAGTACACTGCTTATGTGACGACATACAATACAAAAAAACCCATATGATACAAATGAGTTTTCATGTTTCTAAAATCTAAATCTAAAATAGATCTAAAAGTGATCTTTTGAAACCTGAACAATAATTATTTGCTTGTGTGGTCTTTAATAAATGCCTCTAAATGGGACACTTTGAGCTTAAAGAATGCTGTCAATAATCAGACCATGCAGTACAACTGGGAACATGGGGTTGTTCCTGTTTCAAACATTTGTACTAATGTCCTCATTTCCTCAACACATTAAGCACACTGTCAAGTCATTAGACAATATTAGATTAAACAGAGAAAGCCCAGCCCTCCTTCCATCACGGTGTCTCTCTTCCACACAGGACAGAGCAGAGCTGGACATTTTCTGTGGTCTTAAACATGCAACAAGTGCACTGTGCTTTTCTGTTATTAATGTGAACTTGGAAAAAATGACACTCACTGGGGACTGGAATATCTCTGTGCACCAGAGGCCCTTGAATTGCCTCATTGCTGTCTTTGTTGACAGCAATGAAGGCAGTGAAAGAACTGCTCACTCCTGATTGGACGCTGAGCTGCACCACCTTCTCCTTCACTCCTCCATCATTCTCTCCCAGATCATCTCCATCCTCCATCTCCAGGGATCGAATCAGAGTCCGAGCAGCCAACCTGTGGACAGTTAATCTGTAGAAAGGACATTTCCATGAATGTAAAACAGAGATCTGATTCAGTCAATCCTGTTAAAGGTCAATAATGACATGAAAAAGATTTCAATGAATGAAATCAGAAGTGAAATAAACATTGCTTATGCACCAAAAAGACAACAAGTAATTTGGCATCATGGTGCTTTGAAGTGCTAATGGCAGTGAACTAACATCCTCAGGATGACAAAGTTAACACTTTATGTTCCACATGCAAACAGAATTAAGTCAGTGTCTCTTTCTGCTGTGGGACTAACAGCTCTTTTACCGTGTGTCCTCTGCAGGTTTGAGACTGAAGTGCAGCTGGTTCTGAGAGGGACGACCTGCCAGGCTGTACTTCACCGTCACACTGCCCTCTGCTGCCTCTGAACTCTGAGGAGGCAGCACAGTGTTGGAAAACAATCTCATCTTTACATAAAGATCACTGTTACTCATGTTTTATACATCTGACAAATACAAGCAGAGACATATTTCACTATGAGGAGATGCTGCTGCTACCTGTCCAGTGAGCTGGGCATAAAGCAGTGACCTCTGACCCTGGAAGATGGATGTGATTGGTGGAGACAGGACAGTGACAGACACTCCCTTTGGTACATCCCATGTGACTGAGATGTCTTCCACAGCCGGCTGCAGAGCAAATCTCAGTGACTGCATTACCTAAAAAGTTGAATGAAAAAAGGCGACACATTTATTCAAACTTGTGATCACGTCTCCTGGCAAAGTTTAAAAAAAAATGTTGTTGCAAATGATAAAATTTGAATCTTTTTTTTATTTATTTATTTTTTTTTAAGATTTATTTTTGGCCTTTTATGCCTTTATTAGATAGGACAGTGGATAGAGTCGGAAACGGGAGAGAGTGGGGAAGGACATGCGGTAAACGCCCGAGGTCGGAATCGAACCCGGGACAGCCGCTACGCCTTAGCACTTGGGTCACGCGACATAACCGTTAGGCTATCGGAGCGCCCCAAATTTGAATCTTTATGTGTTGTTTTACTTTGGCCTCCATCCTGTCAGTCTTGTGATGAACTGGATGACCTGAGTGTGTCCTCCTCAACCAGAGATGATCACACAGATTTGTCTTATTGTCTTTACTATTCCTGTTTCTCCTATTTTATTTTATGCATGCAGTACATAGGTTTCCTTGTGCTGCTGTGTCAATCTGAATTTCCCATGTGGGGGATCTGTGAAGGTACATTTAATCTTATCTCTTAAATCCATTTATACTGCTACCTTATTGAACTTGACAGTTTCATCATGTTTAATGTCTTACCTTTGGTTGCATCCTGTCAGTCCCTGAGATGAACTGAGCGTGTCCTCCTCCTTCTTTGGCCAACCCATTGATAAGAGCAGAGCTGGCTCCTTCCCCAATCCCAAAAGAGAAACACCTACAAACCAGCAGTTTGTTTTAAACACACACAGCACTAGAACATTGAACACATCATGTGTTTGTGGTTTTGTGGTTTCACCTGTGGGAACCTGAATTCTTCTTCACCAGATCTATAACTTCTTTGGTGTTTCCCACCTCTCCATCAGTGAAGACAAACAGCTAGGGAGGACAGATGACAGATAAGTTACACACTACACCCACACATGTGCTGAAAGTCATACTTAGCAAACACAAGTTAATGAGAGGTGTGTAAGTGAGCCGTTTGTGCAATGGCATGTATGAAGAACAGCAAAATGTATGCCAAATATGAGCCTCAAACAAACCAACAAACCAGTTTGTCCAAGAATTTACTTGGTAGGGTGTGAATAGAACAGTAGAAGCTATTGAGCAGACCAACTGAGGTGCTTTTAGTTGAATACATCAGATAATGTTAAGCCTTCTGCTATACATACAGTCCGGCTCAGCTTTATGTATAGTACATTCCAGAAAAAGGTGAGGAGCTCATGTGCCCTGCCCAAGGAAGGGACTGACTCCCAACCCAACCCTAAGACTGAAAGGCAGCCTGGTTAAAGCTCTACTGGTCTACATTCCCCTCATCTATGATCAGCAGCTTTGAGTAATGACCAAGAGGATGAGGTCATTGTGTGTGTGTATTACCTGTCTCGGCTGATTGGGAATGCAGCGCTGGCTGTAAATGTGTTTGAGGGGTTCAAGAATCTCTGTTCCTCCAAGATCAGCCTGCATCCCTTTAACTTTCTTCAGAGCCTCCTCCATGCTCTTCTCACTGTACTCCACACTCTGACTGCCATCAGAAACACACAAACTGAGGAGTGTAAGGGGTGTAAGGCTGCACAGCAACATCAGAACAGCGATCCAGAATTTACATGCACCCCAGACAAACATTTTACAATATAACATTACAGCAGCTTCCATAAACATAAAACATTGCAGGAATAATTGGTTTTAAAAGACTAAGACTGGCATTAAACATCCCAAGATCAACTTTCTGTCTAACACTTAAGTTTGATTGATACTATTGCACATTTACACTGACTGAAAAACATCATTGTGAACGGAGTCACTCACGGGAAGATGTGTTCGTAGCTGGACCCAAAACTGTAGATGTTGAAGTAGCAGCCCATTGGTAAGCTCTTCAACAGGAGCAGCAAAGTATCCTTGGTGGAAGGAATAAAAGAGAGTCAAAGCTGTTTGAGACGGACATGAGGGATTATATTATAGAGTTAACACTTGGTGAATACCCTGGCACTGCTGATGCGAGTTTCTTGCTCCTTGCTGTTACTGGTAGAACAGTCCATACTTCCAGATCGATCCAGTAAGAACACAAACTCTCCACATGAGGAGACTGAAGACATCACAGACTGGGGGAACTCAGGATACAGACTCACCATCACCACTGGATCACCCATCAGAGTACCTGAAACAAGACAGGAACAGAGAAATGGCTCTTGTTATTCATTTGAAATCATGCTCAAACTAATAAACTCCTTTTTATTTACTCACCAGTCTTGGCAGAGGCCTGTCTTGCCTCCACCACAGCAGTGGGCTGGTGGGCATCTTTGTAGTAAATCAGCAGTTCAACATCTCTGTCAAACTTGTGTCCTGCAGCCAACTTGACCTGCAGTTCAACAACAAATTCATATTTTCTTCTCAGTAAAGAGGACCAACCACACACAGCAGACACATCAGCACTCTACCTACCGTGGCCTGGGTTTGATCAGGGTTGAGGTACTGCAGAGGGTCCAGGGAGCAGCTGGACTCCACTTTAGATATTGGACGAGGAGAGAAGAGTCGGGCAGAAAAAGACAGAGTGTAGGGAACCAGAGAGGCTGGAACAGAGAACACCTGGACACTGGAACCTTCACTACCTGGAAACAACATGAGAGACAACTGGGAGTCACCTGGGTTGGTTTGACTTTGGAGGCTTTGTGAAGCTCATGGCTTCAGAGGGGACTTATACATGTAACCAGAATTATTGCATAGTAGTCTTTGACCTCCACCAGTATACTGTCATAATAAAACTCCAAACATGTCTGGTTGCACTCAGGTAGAAGGTGTTGGCTGGTTTTCCTACCCTGAGGTTGGTAGCGAGGGTTGAGCACAGCAGGCAGACAGAACCTCAGCCCGTCATCAGCCTGCACAGCCAGCTCAGTGACGTACTCCAGCCTGATGGAGGCGCTCTCTCCTGGAGCCAGACCGCCCACACTCATAGAGAATATATCTGGACTCTGCTCACTCTCCTCCAAGAGGAAGGCCTGCTGACCGGAGCTCAATGCATCATCATACTCCTCACGAGCCTGGAGTGCAGGTGACACATGTCAGTATCATTCATTTTAAAGCTTTTATAGTTCCTGACTGAATCTTTACCGTCCAGCTCACCTTCTGTTTCTCCTTCACCTCAGCTACAATCTGCTTCTGTCCAATCAGAGCACTGAAATGACAGACAGCAGCATCTCCAGGCAGAGGGAAGACAAACACAGCCTCTACTGGTTTGTCCTCTTTGTTCTCGTAGTTCAGAGTGGAGACCACTGTGGCCACATGGTCCCTCACCTCCAGCTCCACCTCAACGCTCTTCAGAGGAACTGATGGAGGAACACATTTAACAGCTTTACATTTAAATACCACATGAATGTAAAACAGTTATAGAGGAAATCAGAGATTGTTGTCAGTTTGTTTTCTAGCAGCTCTGTACCTGGTTCCTTCTGGACAGTTATCAGCCCACAGCAGTTCATCCTCAGTTCACCTGTGGAACAAGTTTGT
>OMNN01031254.1:0-14290 GCA_900302755.1 Chromis chromis | reverse complement strand
TCTCTGTGCTGGACTATGGTGATATATTATATATGCATTCCTCTGCTCAATGCCTTCATATGGTCGACGCAGCCTACCATGCCTCGCTAAGATTTATCACCAATTGTAAAGCTCGCACTCACCACTGCGAGCTGTACTCTCGTGTAGGATGGCCTGCTCTGGCCACACGGAGGCTCTGTCATTGGTATACCTTTATATATAAGGCTATTCTTGGTGTGCTTCCATCTTATTTGTGTTCTCTTCTTACGCAAAAAAGTACTGGTCAATACTCTCTGCGTTCTCAGGCTGTTGTCATGCTTTCTGTCCCACATGTCCGAACTGAGCTGGGAAAAAAGGCCTTTGTTTATTCTGCACCCTTCACATGGAATTTGCTGCAGAATGACTTAAAACTTAGTACATTGATTCCTTTGAGTGGTTTTAAGTCAAAAATGAGATGTTTCGAGATGGACTCCCTCACATGTCAATGTTTTTAACTGCGAAATTGTTTTGAGTGCAATTTTGGCTTTTCTATTTATTTATTTTTTCCTGTATGTCTTCTGTAATGTTGTGTTGTAACTCAGCTGCTCATCTTGGCCAGGTCTCCCTTGCAAAAGAGATTCTTAATCTCAATGGGCTTCTCCTGGTTAAATAAAGGTTATAATAATAATAATAATAATTTTAGAAATCCAGGGAAAAAAACTGTAATTTATCAGACTACTGGTGCTTACAGATATCTGATAAACTGATGAAAACACATTCATTGAGCATTTATGTTGAGAAACTTTAAGTTAACTCTCATTTAATCAGCATATCTATGTCAAATTAAAGAACCAATGCATCCTTTATCTGTTAACTGTCACTAATTGTATTTATTATAAATATATATTTACAGTATTCAACCGTTTCATATATTAAATATACAGGAAGTATTACTGAGGTTACAATAAATGTACATTTATTTATTTTTATGTAAAAAAAAAAAAAAACTATTTCATTGCATGTCTATGTTTCTAATTTTAATATTTTAATAATCTAATATTGCTGCCACTCAGCTGCTGCTTCCTTCCAGTAGGATTACAGAGTAAAGAAAAGGAGAGAACTGATGACAAAATCCAAAATGAAATCCATTTTCACCATTTTCAACATAGTTCTTAGTGGCATAAGATAATCCTCCCTTATCTCCATATTCAAGAAATTCATAAAGACATCTTTTCAACACTGCTTACAACTCATGAATTCCCTTTACTATATACTCCTTTCTCCACTACATTTTATTTATTTATATATTTTTTGTGTGTTCTTACCTACTTTGTAAAGCGTCTTTGAGTGTCTTGAAAAGCGTATAAGTATTATGTATTATTATTATAATTATTATAGTTGTATATAAATATGGTACAATATGGGTTTTGTGTTTAAACAGCGGCACTCCCTGTCCTCAAAAATAATCTCTTCCATATAGACAGAAAAATAACAATATAATTAACAAATGTGGAAGAGAAAACAGCCAAGGCCTGACCTGAACAACGACTCATTACAAAATTAAATTACTTTTTTTTTTTTAAGTTTAAAAAAAGAGAAACAAAAAACACAATGACAGAAAGTACAAATAGCACCAGTAGTTGGTATGTAAATTATAAAAAGTAATTAAAGGTAATTTGACACTTACTTGTTGTACCAGATGAGAGAGGTGAGGAAACTCCCCAAGCAGAGGAGGGTGATGATCAGAGAGGAATGTGATTTCAGGAGCTGTCCCCTCATACCTCACCCCTTCTGCTGAACTCACCCGTCGGTCTGTGATTTCAGATTTCCTCTCTCTTTCTCGGACTGAACCTCACAAATCTCCTCCTCAGCCTCTTCCGGTCTTACTGACTGACTGCCTGGTTTTACTTATCTTATCTTCTGATTGCATTATACAGCTTTGAGGCAATTAAATTATGTCCTTTCTACTTGAGGTACTAGAGTGAGATTGGATGTCGACATCATTCATTGTTTGAGTGTTTGCAATTAAAAAAATCACGATTGTAAAAAAAATTACCTGAACCCTGACACTCAACAGAGCCTGTAAACAGCACAAATACATAATGGGAAACATACAATTGTGGATGCACAAAAATAAATTCCACATCAAAGGCAATGAATCCACATTATGTAAAAATGTTACTTTGCATTAACTGTTTTATCAGTTGTAGGAGCTAATACTGAAAACATCCCGTCAAAGTTATAATTAAGAACAACAGAGACAATTTTTAAACCCAGTATAAACTGGCATATTTCACTGGCATATTTCACAACTTCTTAACATAAATAGTCAAACAAATAACAACTATTTCACTAAAATAAACCATAAGTGGCGTAAAATGAATAAACCAAGCTACACAGTTTTCTCAAAGGGTTAATTATGTGCACATCATTTTCACAGTGGTGACGATATTGTTAAAATGTTTTTTGCAAACAATAAAAATCAAATCAACCCTGTGTGAACTGCTGTCCCTGGGAGAATAAACACACATAGGTACTGTTGTAAAAAAAAAAAAAAAGACTTGTAAAGTCCATGCATATCATGGCAGTTCTGAGTTTCCAATTACTTCAATAACTCAAAATTTTGTGTGATTAAATTCAAAATTTCATAGATTTATTATAGGTCTTCTGGAAATATGACAAGATCTGCTCAGTCAGAAATATACATAAAAAAAAATTGTGTATATATCTTAGACTGATTTATCTGCCTTTTGTTACTTCACTTTTATATGTCTTTTTTACAGTTGTGAACTTTCAACTTCTCCCTCTTGTGTTTTTGTGTTTCCTCATTTCATTATTTATGACAATGTCTCTTCAGTTTCTCTGTCCCTGTTGTTATGGAGTCCTTCATTTTTAACATGGGAAACTTTTGAATAACAAAAGAACAGACCCTATAAAGGTAGGTCCTAAGTTTTTTCTGTACTAAATACTGTATTTTACAGGATCATTAGCAGCTTTGAATCCTGATTTGTCCAAACTCACCTCAGACCCACAGACAGCCCTGACAAGTGTTTACAGGGACACGGAATGGATAGTTGTCTACAGGGACACAGGGAGGATAGATGCTTATGAGGACACAGGGAGGACAGATGTTTACAAGGAAGCAGGGAGGGCAGGAGTTTACAGGGACACAGAGGGGATAGGTGTTGACACCGACAGAGTTAGGACAAGTATTACAAGGACATAGGGAGGACAGGAGTTTACAGGGACACAGGGAGGACAAGTTTTTATCAGGATACAGGGAGGACAGGAGTTTACAGGGACACAGGGAGGACAAGTTTTTATCAGGACACAGGGAGGACAGGAGTTTACAGGGACACAGGGAGGACAAGTTTTTATCAGGACACAAGGAGGACAGGTGTTTACAAGGACACGGAAGAGACAGGTGTCTACAGGGACACAGATGGGATAGGTGTCTAGAGGCACAAAGGTAGGACAGATATTTACAAGGACACAGGTAGCAAAGATGCTTACGGGGACACAGGGAGGAAATGCTTACAAGGACACAGGTAGGACAGATATTTACGAGGACACAGGGAGGACAGATGTTTACAAGGACACAGGGGGGACAGACGTTTACAAGGTCGCAGGGGGGACAGGTGTTCACAGGGATATAGAGGGGATGGGTGTTGACACCGACACAAGTAGGGCAAGTGTTTACAAGGACACAGGGAGGACAGATGCATACAAGGACACAGGTAGGACAGATGTTTACAAGGACACAGGGAGGACAGGTGTTTACAAGGACACAGGGAGGACAGATGTTTACAAGGACACAGGGAGGACAGGTGTTTACAAGGACACAGAAGGGGCAGGTGTCTACAGGGACTCAGAGGGGATAGGTCTTCACACCGACACAGGCAGGACAGGTGTTTACAAGGACACAGGGAGGACAGGTGTTTACAAGGACTCAGAAGGAACAGGTGTCTTGAGGGACACATGGAGGACAGATGTTTGGAGGAGGAACATGAAAGAGGAAAGAAATGTGCCGTGTATGGATTTACAAATTAGTATTTAAAATATTATTACATGTAAGAAAGGATACTTAAAATCAGTTCTGTATTTGCAACAGTGCTGTAGCTTCTTTTCCATTCAGTGGAAGGTTCGTGTGATAATAAAGAAACATCTGAGACTCCTACGGCTGAGATAAACCTAATTTAGTAAAAAGGAAAAATGAGCTGTTCGGTTTACACATTGAACAGGTTTTGTTTACCCTCCTGACTAATCCGCCTCCAGAAAGTCTGTAATTTTTGTCATTTAATGAAATCTGTTGTTGGTATTTTATTCTGCAAAACAAGCAAATGTTTAGACAACTCACACTTATTATCTTAGTGTGGAGGTATTTTATATTCGGTGAAAAAACTGCACACGATTATGTCTGTTTTAAAAGTTATTTCACATTAGAATTCAGACTTTGCATTTTCTTTTCTCTTTGTGCACTATTTAAGATTTATCTGCTCTTATTTTGACATCAACTCTAAAAAAAAAAAAAGTTTTACACCATTCTTCCTTTTAATTGAAAATAATAATGTGCAATCCCAACACAAAGTCCACGTACTACCACTTTTTCTTTAGCTAGTTAGCGTAGTTTGGGAGAGCTTCATCAAAGTTCCCGGAGTGGCTGCAGTTTAATGTGTAATCAGTGTGTAACCATGAGGCAGCACTTTTTTTGGACGCGTGCTTTGCAAACATTTGATGCAGGTTTCAGTTGAGTTCTGTCGAGCCAGAGAGGATGGCAACTGCTTTTAAATAAATATCATAACCAAACTACTTTATACTTCATGGAAAACTGCATGGTGAGTATTCTGCACATTTAAGAGTTACATTATTCTACATACACAAAAATCTCAAATGTTTTTCTACATACAGAATAACCCTGTGCAATATTATTTCCCACATTTAGAGGAATCTGTACAATATCAACATTACTTCTGTGTATTTCCAGTTTTTTGCTTATGTCCTTACATTTTTGCACAACCCTCTTCCAGCACAATTTGCACCTCAACTTCCCTTCACGTTATATGTGTGAGCTCCTGGATACGGGGATGAATAAAGTGTCTTGTTTACATAGTTTATAAAGTAGTGTCTCCCAAACGCCTGCAACTTGACTAAAAGATATTACAAACTAATGCTACTTTGCACAGCAGAGAAATTAAATATTCATGAACTCTCTAAATAACATTTTCAAGGTTTAACTACTTGCGAAGGCCATTTTTAAGGGAATTGCATTGTAGTTTTTCCAGTGCTCTCTAAAGAAATGCCCTTTAGTAAATGTATCTTAATTCCACAAATATTTCCTTAATATTTAATGTCAAACTCTTTAAATATTGTAAATATATCCTAAAAGTTAAACAGAATTACTGAAACATAAAGAGTGTTGGTTCTAGATATTTGTTTAAATGAGATGTCTTGTATAAGTCGTTTTCACAGCATAAATGATGTTTTCATCACAGTTTGATATTTATCTTGCTAGTTTATGTAGTTTAGTTCAATGACATGTCTCCCAAACACCCGTCTGTTCAGGCTGATAAATGTGAGAAGCTAAATGCAAATTTTAAACTTTTTAATACTCACTAAAGGACATTTTTAAGGTCGTGAATGGAGGTTTTTCAAGACTCTTCACCCTAAAGTAGTTCAAAGCATCACAGTAGAATGAAGTTCAGGAGACCGTCAGCGTCTTTCTGTACACTTTTATTGTCAGCACTCGAAGGCAGAGTGAGGCAGGAGCCAGATCACTTCTTGGTCTCCTCCTCCTTGGACAAGTTCTTGATGATCTCCTCCTTCTTGGCCTGGAGACGCTCCTCTCTGCGCTTGCGAGCCTCCTTCGTCTTGGAACGACGGGCTTCGGCCTGATCGCTGCAGAAAAACAAAGAAACAGGTGTTTACTGTGGTTCTCCTGCCTCTTCTTCAACTTTTTTTTATATCGCCTTCAACTTCAGCAGTACAATCCTCTTATCTAATGCATGCAAATGGGCTCTAAATTCTAAACCCAGTCAACAAATGTAACTGCTATATTCTCTTAGCAGTGTGCAAAGGCCTTAAAAGTGCTCATTTCTGCTCATTAAGCAAACCCAATAAATCATGATATAATGTGATAACGGGACTTGTTTTAACCCAGACCTTGAAGATAATCCAAAAACCATTAAACCAGCGTGAACATGTGTCACTCCAACTTGTTTTTAGTATGAATACTTACGCGAGCAGCTTCTTGCGGGCCTTGTCGGCCTTCAGCTTGTGAATGTGCTCCATCAGGATGCGCTTGTTCTTGAACACGTTACCCTTCGCCCTCAGGTAGAGGCTGTGGTACCTGAAGAGAGCAAGGAGGAGAACAAATTCAGAAATCGCCAGAATATATAGAAATCATAGCAATTTATAGGCACCAATCTCCATGACGGGTCCATGTGTGAAAGTAGAGTGGTCAGTTTAATCCTCTAAACCTGCCGTTGGGTTTGAGAGATGTTGTATTTTTAAATAAATAGCCAAATGTACACCATTATTAGAGACAGAAACTGTAAAAACACAAACTATCATTAGAGTTTCATCTTTCCAACGGCCCTTGAACTAATCATGTGTTGCTTTTAGCTTCAATGGAAAAAACAACGAACCTTAAAAAAAAAAAAAAGGTTTTACTAACCGGGTTCTGTAAAAAAACTAAAGATTCTTTGTTCCTCAATGCAATTTAAAAAGCCAGGACTGACTCAGCTGCAACCAACAGTAACATGACAATAATTTAAACATTTTTGGTTGAACTGCAGGCTATGTTTACACAGAGCAGACAGGAGAAGTATAACAACAAAATAAAACTGTAAATAGTAAAATATCTATAGTATGTAGAGCCTCCACTTTTTCTTCAGTATAAATAACAGAGGCAAAATGTTAAACATGCTGCTTCTAGGTTTTTCTAATTTTTGTAACACATTCATATTTCATTTTTTCACAATTTATGGCCTTATAACTGACTTATACTGTACAAATTACAGTTTTTCATTTTCTGCACTTATAGCAATGGCTTTTCTGTTTCCATAGAGGTGCAGGACTTTATACTGCAGTGAAAAATGAGCCCACAGTGAACAAAGAAACGAGAGCCAACAGCTGCAGAATTTAGTTTAAATTCAGAATGTAGGTTTCTGTGGGGAAATAATCTCCCATTTCTGAATGAAGTATGAATTTGAGAGATTTATGAAATGTCACGTCAACTAAAGAAAGCATGAACCTACATGTGCCTGTCGATCTTCTTGGACTCCCTGTAGCGACGCAGCAGACGACGCAGGATCCTCATGCGACGCATCCAGGACAGCTTCTCTGGCATACGGGCGTTGGCGGTACCCTTTCTCTTACCTGGACACAAGAAGACATGTCAACTGGAGTGGAAGTGGAAAACGGAAAGCCCTCTTTAGCCAACTCAATCTTCTCTCACAACCTACCGACTCCCATGTGTCTTCCCTTGCGACGTGCCAGTGTGTTCTTGCGGCAGCGGGCCCTGGAGTGGACCGTAACAGGTTTGCGAATGATGAGACCATCCTTCACCAGTTTACGGATCTGCTGGCCTGAACACAGAAGGAAACAGGTGAGCTGCTGGGACGCTCTGAACAGCAATATATGTATAACAGCAGCAGACAGAACATTTAAAACAAGGACAGGCAGAGGAAATATGATCACCAAACAAAGTCGACTTCTTTCAGTGATATCAGTTAAACAATCTCTAAATTATATCAGTTATAAGAAAAACTTATTCACGATATGTCAATTAAAAAAGCTTCAAAGATCTCATATTACACTGTAATATAAAGCTGCCCTGCTCTATAGTTTACAGATTCTGAAACTTTTTATGCCAAGTATGCGGTACGTCAAACCAGAAGACTGTTAATAATAATAATAGTAAAGCATTGGTTTTACATAGCGCTTTTCTAGACACTCAAAGACGCTTTACATTGCATTATTCATTCACTATATACTCGGTGGTGGTAAGTAGCCACAGCTGCCCTGGGGTAGATTGACAGAAGCGAGGCTGCCAATCTGCTCCATCGGCCCCTCCGACCACCACCAACCATTCACTCTCACACTGCATTCACCCAGGCTTCCTGGTGTTCCCTCACTGTCTCCCATCCAGGTACTGACCAGGCCCTACCCCGCTTAGCTTCCGAGATCTGACGGGATCGGGCATCCACAAGGCAGTATGACCATAACTGTATGTTAGACTAAAAGGAGGCTTTAAAACACAAATCATACATATAAACGTGTTTTTCCTGTTAACTAAACAGGACAGTCAGCAGTTCCTGTTCATGCACAGGCACAGTGAAGGCATTGAGTCTGTGTTGACTTACTTGGCATAAATATTTGCACGTTCCTGTTATTTCTGACTTTTTTAATGGTTACGATGCCTACATTTTGGAAATGTTTCATCTGTTATCTGTAGCATTAAAGCAGAACTGACTAACCAACCCATGAAAACAGCTGTGTGACGAATGAAGACATGTTTATTCCATTTTATTCCTCTTTTTAAGGTTGTACTGTCTTCGTTTAACGTTCTATTGTCGCTTTCTTTGTGTATTTCAAAGTCATGTGAAACACCTTCTGACTCCAGATTTGAAAGCTGCTATAGAAATCAGGTTTATTATAATCATTATCACGATAACATCCTCCTTGACTCCAGATGATTCTTGTTACTCCTGAGAAAAGACACCTGAGTAAGCGGAACTGCTGTTTAGAAAAGGATGTGAAGTTTTATAAAGCTGATCAGGCAGTAAGTGTTTCAACACACTATCGGCGTTACAACTATAAATGTACTTTAGGACCCTTTCAGGAATAGTTTTTACAGCCTTTACACTGAGGCGGTCATTAAAGGATCCGGCTGCTGCGATAAGTTGGGATAATCGATGACGTTAATGCTGAAAACAACATCCGTATTTTAAACCGACACGTGGCTTTAAATTTGTTTTTCTCAAAGGCATAAATTCAGTATCACAGATGCTGTTTTTCATTATCACAGCATCATGACGTTGGTTGTTTTTGGCTCCAATCATTGGTCTGCTGCAGTCAGAGATACACCACTAAAATCCTGATATCGCACACGCAATACTGTTTGAAAAATTAACAATACATACACCCAATTTAAAGATGATTCTGTGCTGCGAATTCTGCAGTATTTCCTTGGAAATCAAAACTACGACTAAAGTCAGAGAAAAATTACACAATAAGGAGAAACTGGTGCTTTAGCTGCAAAATATCCAGTATCGACGGTGCACTTTGTTTAATCAAACTCAACTTTTTCACATTAATAGGTTTAATAGAAACTTAGATTTCTTTCGGAGTTGCGCCACGATCTGATTTCATTATTTTCATGTTGGAGATTCCAGTTCAGCTCCACAGCTTTGCACTTACTACGTAAACCTTTGTTTCAGGATACATTATCATACAGTTTTTCAAAATAAAATAAAGCGATTATTATGCTATTTTGGTGGGAAATTATTACCAATGAATCATTAAAATAGCCACTGAATTAATCGATAGGGAAATAGTTGTCAATGGTAGCCTTCATTGTGCCATGGGGCTGTGTGGGTGAACTTTTTCTTTCATTCTGGACTATTTAAATATTTAAATAAAACGTATATAAACAAGTATTTCCGAGGCACACCTTTACATGTGATGCTAGCTCACTGTGGACTGCTTGTCACATTAATATGGAGCATGGACCAAGCACAGGAAGACAGCAGAATAACTTTACTGTACTTAGAACTCACTGTCTCACATTTTATTTTTATTTTAGTATGAATTTGGTGCAACTATCAGGATGAGATCTAAAAGTTTCAGGTGATAGTTTAGCCCCCAGTGGTCCAATCAACTCCTCTGACTGGGACAGGAGCAGCTGAGGACCGAGTCGTTAAATCAAGCAGCTGTATCTCTGATTAACTAACTACAGGAAGACTTGTTACTCTGCTTACGGGAGTTGGCGTTGGCGATCTCGTTGGTCTCGTTAGGATCCAGCCAGACCTTCTTCTTGCCGCAGCGCAGGACGCTGGAGGCCAGCCTCTTCTGGAGCCTGAGCATGCTGCATGAGCCACAGGGAAGAACCGGTAAAGAACATGGACGCAAATACAACTTCTGTCTCCATAAAATTACAACTTTTAAGTTTTAAAACTGTTAAAAAGAGGTGCGAGAGGCTAAGTAGCTGTTAGCCGCAAAGCTAACATTTAGCGAACTGCTAGCCGGTTGACAACATGGCTTCTCCGGCTGCTACATCGTGCTGCACAGATCTCTGTAAAAACATGTGATTTTGGCTTTGGGAGGACGTGTAAACTTTATGTAGTGATCAAATATGAACTTGGGTGTCTTAATAAAGTGATGTGTGTTTCACATGTGTATATTTAAACTGTTAAATTCAGACTTTTAATGTCTCATCGACAGCGGTCCTACCTCATGGCTGCTACTTCAATAGGAAAAGGAAGGTTTGAGAGAGGGGCTGGAAGCTACCATTTTAGGGGAGAGTCCATCTGCGATCGTGAAAAACCTTCGCGGTAATTCGCTTCACACTAAATCCTACTGTTGCTATATATATTTCGTAGTACTAATACTCGATCATATTCAAATATAAAACTCATAGAAACTGGATTCGGACAAAAACAATCCTGAGCATACTTTAAAATTTCACATCGCTAAAACCCCCTTCGTAAAATAATGGTACTGGCCAGTTTTGTCGCAATGCATCATGGGGGAAGTAGTATTTGGGTGTATTCTGCTGTTTTACCACACGATGGCGATGTTGAGACCAGAAACGACACTAATACTGGACTCCAGTCAAAAATACACGTTTTTAAAAAAGTCTTTACATAATTTTGATATTAATTTTAGTATTATCATGACAAATGTTTTAAATTATAATCCAAAATGTTTAATTTGATCAGTTATATGTATTTTGTTCCTAGAACTCTTAAAATCTTCACTACAGCACCTTTATAATGCCCTAAAAATGGGGTTGCATCATTGTGTACTCGAATAAATAAAATAATTACAATACCATAGTGCAATTTGGTCTTTGAAAGCCAATAAACACATTCATAATGATGTAATATCAGCTTTATTTATATATCACTTTTAAAAACAAGGGTTTACAGAGGGCAAAAGCAGCAGAAGGCAACATAACAATAATTAAGATGTAATTAATGCAAGAAGACAACAGATGCAAAATGGAAAACACAATATGTTAATATTAGTCAAGTCAAATGTAAATGTACATATTATGTATATTTATACCGCACATTTAAAGCAGCAGCTGTTGAGCCAAAGTGTTACAAATCTACACCAGTGAGTTTAAATATTAGGGATAAAACAGTCCAGTATTATTTATTATTTTAATTTACCTGAGTAAGTTAAATATTAAGGTTAAGACCCAATAATATTACACATAATACAAATTCTATATTCTAACAAATTACCTGACTGATTTAAAAATCAAGATCCGACACATTTACACTCAGAAAACCAAAATAATTACTGTGAGCAGCAACAAAGGAGGCGAAAACTCTCTTTTAACAAGACGAGACCTTCAGCAGAGCCTCAGAAGCTCTGGGAGGGAGGCCATCTGCTTCGAAGCAGACAGAAGAAACAAACAGAACAGATTGGTGGAACCAGAAGCTGCAGGTCAGACATGTGATGTATCTCTCCAAATCCAGAAATACCTGCAGAGAGGACAAAGCACAAACGACAGGAGAGAGAAGACACAAACGTTCACAGTGTGCATAGAAATACATGGAGGATGCAATAAAGCAATGAAAAGACAACATCGTATCAAAGTGAGTCTATAAAAAATGGGTTTAGGAGGTGATTTAAAAGACGTTACCGAGTCTGTGAGCCTTATCTCCTCATGCAGATTGTTCCAAAGCTGGCAGGCCCTGGTTACATATTTAAGATACTATGTTTTTACTGCATTTAAACTCAAAAAATACTATTTAGGTGGCTTCTATCCTGCATCATAGAGAACCTTTCCCTGCTAAATGCCTCAAAGATGGTCAAAAATACATTACCACCTCCTGCAAACCAAATATGTTGCTGCTTTGTCATTTCGTAAATATATGTTTGTCCATCCATCCATTATCTGTACGCCGCTTAATCCTCTGGAGGGTCGCGGGGGGGCTGGAGCCTATCCCAGGCAACTTAGGGCGAAGGCAGGGGACACCCTGGACAGGTCGCCAGTCCATCACAGGGCCACACATAGACAGACAACCACGCACACTCTCATTCACACCTATGGACAATTTAGAATCACCAATTAACCTCAGCATGTTTTTGGATTGTGGGAGGAAGCCGGAGTACCTGGTGAAAACCCACGCATGCACAGGGAGAACAAACTCCACACAGAAAGATCCCAGGCGTCCTAACCGGGACTCGAACCGGGGATCTTCTAGCTGTGAGACGGCGGTGCTAACCACTGCCCCACCATGCAGCCCTATTTGTATATTGATATTATTTATTCCATAAATGTGGTGATGCAAATGACATGACAAGTTTGCCTCGTGTTATCTCACTGTACAACTTTGACAGACAAAATTCACCCCAAACAGATTTGCATATTGTGTTGAAATGAAACCAATGGATTCCTGAAACATTGCAAATAGCCAGCAGCTATATTAAGATCACCAATGTCTAAGAAATAGGCTGAAATATGGCAAATGACTTTGGTTGAGTATAGTCTATTTCAACAATATATAAACGGAACACAATATCCACAACAATGGTTTTATTTAACCAAATCAGACGGAGTCATATTCATCCAGCAGCTGCAGCCTACAGTAAATGAATTTAGTTGTGACAGTGGAATCACCTTTCACTGTTGCTCCTTCAGCTGGAGTCTCTGTGGTCAGGATGCCTTTGGACACACTCAGGGACACCTAGTATAGACTCACATGAATAAACTACAAAGCAGTTTCTTACATAGTTTTTCATTTATTCATTTCCCAAGCTGAATGAAGGCCCCACAACACAACACCAGAAAATCAGTGCAAGGAAGAATAGGCCCTGCTGTCAGTGCTGGGAAGAGCAGAAAGAGCAGAAGAGTCACTGCAGACTTTAATGTGTGCAGCAATCAAAGGCTGGAAGACGCAAGAAGCAGTGACACCACTGCACCATTACAGTCAGGTTTTACTGAACAAAAGCCCAGTCACACCAGAACATGGCACAATGAAATTCACCCGTATGTCTTTACAAAATGTTTGGTTCGATGGCATGTTGAACACAGGAAAAGTTGGCCAATCCATGCAAAATACACATCTGACACATTTAAATACCTTGCTGTTGGTCAGTGGTGCGTTGATTTTTATCACTCGTGCAAAAACCAGTACATATAAAATTCCCCTTACAGTTGCAGGTTTCTGCCCCTTACACTAAAGTTAACACCAAGATGGCTGCTGCACAATGACAGAAAATTATGTCTAAGAAATGTGTCTGCCTTTGCAATATTCGCACTAAACAAAATAACAATTTCTGTGAAAGCATTAATGCAAATTCAGTGTCTTAGTTTCTCCGAATCTCAACAAGGGTCACATTCAGGACACAGGTTACACCAGATTAAAACACACCAAAACCTCATTGGAAGTTCATTATGTTTTATATCATACACACTGATCTGTCTTTGACTTTCCAAAAAAATTAATTAATAAATCAGCAGCCATCTTGCATGAAAAACCAAACTCTAGCATCAGGAGGATCTGGGTGAGAATGAGTTGTCGATCTGATCTGCAGAGTCACACCAACCTTGTAGCTGTTTCTTTCTCCTGCATACAGCCCTAAACCTGAAATTGAGATGACCTAACACTTGAATGATGCAGTTTTATGGAAAGACAGTTTCAGGTTTTATTGACTTTTGTAACAGGTGCAGCTTTCTGTCTTTGGGCTCTGGTTTATGCTCATCATCATTCTCACTTTTTGATTTTGTTGTTATAACATCCATAAGTTCACACAGCGCTGTGTAGAATGGTCTGACTATACGAGACTAGAGGAGACCTAACTTGCTGTACTGGGCTGGTTATCAAATACTATATGCATTAGAGGCTATAATGCCAAAAACAACTATGGAGTTCGCCAGAAAACAAAATGATTAATTTAGACTTTTAGATTTTATGTTTTTACAATTAAAGTTAGCAATCACTTTCAAAACACTGGAGAAATTTAGCGTAACTTCTCTGACTGTGAAACCTTGGGAATGGTCAAACCTGAAGTGGAACTCCAGCATTGAAACCCAAAGGTTAAGAAAACCAGTTTGTTCTTTAGTTAAGTTCATTTAGCTCATAGCACAGAGCAT